>ML663466.1:299035-396483 GCA_007570785.1 Antilocapra americana
TACATCTGCGTTTCTTTTGCTGTCTTGCATGCAGGGTTCTCGTTACCATCCTTCTAAATTCCATATATATGCGTTAGTATGCTGTATTGTTGTTTTTCCTTCTGGCTTACTTTACTCTGGATAATAGGTTCCAGTTCCGTCCACCTCAGTAGAACTGCTTCAAATGAATTTTTTTTAATGCTGAGTAATATTCCATTGTGTATATGTACCACAGCTTTCTTAGCCATTTGTCAGTTGATGGGCATCTAGGTTGCTTCCATGTCCTGGCTATTGTAAACAATGAGGCGATGAACATTGGGGTACACGTGTCTTTTTCAATTCTGGTTTCCTCGGTGTGTATGCCCAGCAGTGGGATTGCTGGGTCATATGGCAGTTCTATCCAGTTTTTTAAGGAATCTCCACACTGTTTTCCATAGTGGGTGTACTAGTTTGCATTCCCACCAACAGTGTAAGAGGGTTCCCTTTTCTCCACATCCTCTCCAGCACTAGGACAGTATGGTACTGGCACAAAGACAGAAATATAGATCAATGGAACAGAATAGAAAGCCCAGAGATAAATCCATGCATCTATGAACACCTTATCTTGGACAAAAGAGGCAAAAATATACAATGGAGAAAAGACAATCTCTTTAACAAGTGGTGCTGGGAAAACTGGACAGCCACTTGTAAAAGAATGAAATTAGAACACTTTCTAATACCATACACAAAAATAAACTCAAAATGGAGAAGACTCTTGAGAGTCCCTTGGACTGCAAGGAGGTCCAACCAGTCCATCCTAAAGGAAATCAGTTCTGGGTGTTCATTGGCAAGACTGATGTTGAAGCTGAAACTCCAGTATTTTGGCCACCTGATGCAAAGAGCTGACTCATTTGAAAAGACCCTAGTGTTGGGAAAGATTGAGGGCAGGGGGAGAAGGGACTGACAGAGGATGAGATGGTTGGATGGCATCACTGACTCAATGGATATGAGTTTGGGTAAACTCCAGGAGTTGGTGATGGACAGGGGGGCCTGACATGCTGCGGTTCATGGGGTCAGAAATAGTCGGACACGACTGAGCGACTGAACTGAACTGAATCATCACTGTGGCCAGCCTAAAGGAAAAGCTAGAGTGTCTTTGTTTTGTGTAAAGATGTTATAGTTAGGAAATGTAGAAGTAGTGATTTTACACTGTTTCCCTCTAGGAGGATAGTTGCTAAAATGCAGCGCTTTTCCAAGATCACTACTCATATATCCTGGTCGTCTTACCTCCACATAACTGCTTTCTAGAAAATATCTTTCATGATACTTTCATCATTCACAAAATGTCATTTTACTGTCATATATGTGTGGATGTATTTGTGGATTAGTGCCCATTCCTTTTATTTGATCACATCATTACATCAATAGGCAAAAATTACATGAGGAATGGTTGCTGCGGGAGCAGAAGGCACAAGAAGAATTCAGAGTAAAGAAGGAAAAGGAAGAGGCAGCTAGAAAACAGCAGGAAGAACAAGAGGTATGGTTTTAATCAGATAACCAGTTAACTAACTAGTTAACCAAAATGACTCTCAGTAAGAGTTACATACCTTGAACTTTAAAAACCAGATGTTATGGCTTCCCTGGTGGTTCAGTGGCTAAGACTCTGTGCTCCCAATGCAGGGCGCCTGGGTTTGGTCCTTGGTCAGGAAACTAGATCCTGCGTGCTGCAACTGAGACCTGGTGCAGCCAAATAAAAAAGGTGGGGGGGATGTTATTCATTTTACTAATGTTAATATTTTTCATTTATTTGCCCCATATGCCAAATGTTCTAAAAACGTGAGTCTGAAAAAAATTACCTTTCTTCTTTTTATTTTTTTCCCTCTGTAAAGAGAAAGTTAAAGGAAGAATGGGAAGAACAGCAGAGAAAAGAGAGAGAAGAGGAGCAGCAGAAGCTACAGGAGAAGAAAGAAAGAGAGGTGATTCCTGTCACAGGAGGATAAACGCACTGCGTATCCTCTTAGTGGGTGGGTGGGGCGGATGATGGGGTGGAAGAATAAGCTATAGGCATATCAGGGTTTGAACTTGGTTTTTTCTTTAGAAAGAGTCATGTTTTTAGTTTGGATATATGCTAGCATTTTCTTATGGTGCTCTTTTCCTCTGGGTGTTTGCTGTGGCAGATGCCTTAAATTAAGGTTTTTTTCCCCAACTCTACCTGTTTTATCCTATATACCAGGGATTGGCCAGGTTTTTCTGTAAAGGGCCAGAGTAAATATTTCAGGCTTTATGGTCTGTATGGTTGGTCTCTGTTGAAAACATCCAACAGTGCCAGTGTCCCATGAAAGCAGCCATAGGTAACATGCAAATAAAGAGTTGTGGCCAAATTCCAATAAAACCTTATTGTTTTAGTGATAAAAACAGGCAGCTGACCCCTGCCTTACACTCTGTACCACTCCACAGCAGACAGTGTTTTTCTGAGGTTTTGTTGTATATGGGTTGACTTACTTAGTGAATACTATTTTTTATAGTTTTCACCTTTGATTCATAAGAGACTTCACTACTTTGGATGTGTCAGCAAGAACTAATAGATTGAAAGAAATCAGAAGCTCAAGTATTGAGAGATTAGGAAATATCTTTTGTTATTAAGTTTTGACTTCTTTTCTAACTTGTGCTCTAAAGGCAGTTGTAAGTGACATAGTTGCTCATACAAAAAATGAATCTTAAGGTATTTGTATGTATCTTCTAGGATTGTTTTTAAAGATTGCTTTGGTCTATTTTGCTGCTATTCCTTAACAGTGCATTTATTTCAAAGATATCACAGCTCATCTTTCCTTCACTGATTCATCAGGATGTATCTTTTCTGTGATATTGCTACATTTGAATAGCATAAAATTGGGTGATCACCTGCTGGTGGGAAAAATGCATTTGTTTACATCCTAGTCATAATGGGGTAGAAGCAACCTTTGTTTCTTGTGTCTCAGGCCATCAGTTAATTCCAGTTTTAAACACCCTTACTTGAGTACTGCTTTCCAGATGAGGCAAGATCATGCTAGGTTTTTAGGGGGCAGGAAAATTGTTTGGAGCTTGTCTTTTTTTTTTTTAGCGAGAGAGTAATAAATTTCTATTTTAACAGAGGAATGTTTTTCAATCGAAGTCTTTCTGGCACTAGATAAAAGCTAAAGTTTTTGTTTCAAAGGAAGTCTGGTGAGACATAAGGAGAAGTGGGTAAAACGAAGTCAATTCTAAGCATATATAAAGGGATCTGCATTCTGAGTTTCTGCTGTGAGCTAGATAGACATTTCTCTGGGATTAGAGATAGGGCAGCTACAAAGATCTGTATTCATTGCGTTCAGTTTCTTGGTGGGGAAACTGCATGATAAGTAACCCAAACAATCATTTTAGGTGCTTTAAAGTAATGGTATGTGGTATAAAGAAAGAAAGCAGGTCACATGACAGACTGATTGCAGTAGGAAACTATGTCTTGCAATTGATTGCCTGTCAAGGAAGACTGCCCTGAGGAGGTGCTGATGTGTGAACTGACGGCTGAGTGTAGAGATCTAGGGGAGAAGGGTTCCAGGCAGAGGCAGGGAGGTCTGAGCCTGGAGCTGAAAGGAGGTCAGGGTGCCTAAATCCTAGAGACCACAGAGAGGAGAGCAGCAGGGGTGGGCCCAAGTTCAGGAGGGTAGGCAGGGTCATTCATGTTAGGCCTCCTGGGTGGTAAGGAGGAGTTTGAATTTTACCTGAAGTGTCATAGGAAGCCATTAAAGGGTTTTGAAGCAGGGACTGACTTCATTTAATTTATATCTTTACCTTTAACAGATTGTTCTAACTTTTGTATAAAGAATAGCAGGTGGCGGTTGGGAGTGATGACCAAGGAGGCAAGAGTAGAACTGTGGCGAGCAGTTAGAAGGCTGCTGCTCCGAACAGGACATGATGGTGGCTTGGAGGACAGTTGGTGCTCAATACAGAGAAGTACACTGATTTGTAATGAGTCGTGGCAGTTAGCGGAACTCTAGCTGGTAGGCTGAATGGGCAGGAAGGGGAAAGGAGGAGCAGAGAATTCCAGCCATACGTTTTTAATTTGAGCATGTAGGCACATGGCAGCTCTGTTTGCTGAGATGAGGCATTTAGATGGGTGAGGGGTAGGGAAGAGTAGAGTTCCATTTTGAGCACATTAAGTTACTAAGTACCCTTACATGGCCAGGTAGTTAATCAAGTAAGCAGCTAGATATATGAGTCTTCTATGGATTGCGTTAAGGAGGTAGGGGAACGTCTGTCAAACATAATTTAAAGCTTATTTAAATGCCAAGGAGGTAAAATTTTACTGGTATAGTGCAGAACTGTGATACTGCCTTATCAGAAAGTTTGAGATTTTTCATCAATCCCAGTTCCTACTGTTCGTATGACAATGTAGCATCTGTTAAGTGTTTGTGATGTTTCAGCTACCATTGTCTTTTATGATATTCACTAGTACCTCACCTTGAAAACTAGAATGTGGAATGTATGTTCAAATCTGCTAAATATTCTTACTGAAACTATTAGAAGACTATGTTTTGAAATGTTAGCTGTTTAATGTCCTAGTTGAATGAAGATTCTCAGCTGTATGACTTTTGAAAGCTGTTCAGAAGATTGTGCTATAGAAAGCAAATTACAACCTGAAGCCTTTTGTGTGATGGGTTTTTTTTAAAATTGTTATACATGCGATTCTTAACCAGATAAACCAGATATGACTTACCTGACTTCGAGGTTTTCATTAGTCCTATGTTTGCACCATTTGTAGGAAGCTGTGCAGAAGATGCTGGAGCAGGCTGAACATGAGGTATTTTCAAGACCTTTCATTTAACAATTTGAGACCAATGAACATTTCTTTAAAAACACTACTTCTAGTAATGTTAATTTTGTGGTAAGTTACTTAGATCTTGTCTGAATGTGGGATTCACATCTGAGGCTCTATGATTTGTACAACAGCAACAACAAAAGTGAATTGATGAACAAAAGCAAAAATCACCCCTATGGACTAGAGTTGTTTATAGTCCTTAAATAATGTATAATCAGCCTCACACATTTTTACACCCAAATGGATGTTTTAACTTGATTCAGAATAAATCAAGGGATAGTTCCCTAACAAGTCCTTCGACTCGTTGCAGAATCAGTGGACAGAAGGGACCCCTTGCTAACTGCTCCTAGAAGCTGAGGCAGTGCCTGATGCTGGACAGTGCCCGGGAGCTAGGAGAGACACATAGCCCCTATCTCATGAAGTTGTCTGTAGAATCTCGATTGGGTGGCACAACTTAAATGTGTATATTTTTACAGGAATCTGTTTTTATTTTTGACAAGAATATTTGAATACCTTTTAAACATTTAATTCTTTGTGGATTTTTACCTCAAATAAAGTCACGGTTATTTTCAACAGTTGGAAAATGGTGCCACATGGCAAAACCCAGAACCACCCCTGGAATTAAGAATAATGGAGAAAGATCGAGCTAATTGTCCATTCTACAGTAAAACGGGAGCATGCAGATTTGGAGATAGGTAACCAGTTTTGTTTTATTGTGTCAGAGTTAAGTGACTCAAAACATCAAGGTTTCCGAGTTCCTTTATGGGGAGCGGCACAGGCTGGAGTTTGAAATGTTCACGTTCAGTCAGGCCTCTTGCTGCTGCTCTAGTTCCCCAAGCTGAGTGTCCCCTGGTCCCCGACACCCTCCTCCCCGCCCACCCCAGGTGGGTTGGTCCAGTTCTCTGGCAGGGCTTCCTTTTCATTCCTCCCACAGCTATCTGAGGACCTTTCACTTTTGTTTTCTTCTGCACTTACGTTGGTTCACATGGGTGAACTGGGATGAGGAAATCTATTTCAAAAGACTGGAGCAGCCTGGCTTTATTTTTTGAATGGCCAGCACTGTGCACGAAGGAGGCTTTAAAAACTGGCATGCCCAAAGGGATATCTGTGAAAAACAGGATCTGAGTGAGTAGAGAAAAATTCTAGTGCACATTCTCAGTCTGCTCTGATTGAGGAACAGACGCAGGGTTCAGCATCTAGCTTTAGTGGCTGTAACAGTGAGAAAGTTACGTAAGCCTTTTGTGCCTTAGATTCCTCATCTGTAAAATGGAGATTAAAAGTAGTACCCCCACACACCCCAAGGCAGTTGTGAGGCTGAAATGAGTGAATTCAGGGAAAGCAGGTCAAATGTGGCAGGCCCATGGCAAGCACTAAGTGTTTGCTGATAATTTCTTTTTGTTACTGTTGCATTATTCTCTGAAACCCTCTGGTTCCCTGACTCTCTTGGATCAATGATTTTAAAACAGGACATTCATGTAGAAAACTGTTGATGTTTTGATTCATTTAGCAAATATTTAAATATCAACTGTATGGCAGGCAATGGTGATTTTTATAATTTGGCTTGTTTATGAATGAACAACTTAAAGTGGATAAATAATTCATAATGGTGAATAAATCCATCTGAGGCAAAATCTAATTATTACTTTTCACTCTGCAGAAGAAAAAATCTGATTTTATCTTAGTGTCCTATTCATCATAAAAAGGGATATGAATTGGCAAATTCATATTTAAGGAGAAACTGTATGTTGCCTCATGTTTATTTTATTCATAAAATTATACATGCTGTGAGTTTTATTTCCATCTTTGAAAATATGAACCTTCTCTAGCTTTCTCTTTCTTTTTAAGTTTAAGCCATCACATCATTTTCCGTTTTTTAAGAACAGTGGTTCTCAACCCTGGGTTCTGACTAGAATCATATAGAAAGTTTGAAAAAATATTATGTCTTATCTCAAATTGAGTAAATCAGAGTTTTTGAGACTTGGGCACCCTAATTTTTGAAATGTGTTCAAGTATTTGTAATGTGCCCCAGGATTGAGAGTCACTGATGTAGGATTTGTGACTCCTTTTATGTTTTATAGTTGGGATGCTATATGCCCAGAATATCTGTGAAAGTATTCACAGAATCTTGTCAATAGTGAAAGCCTCCTCTTGAGGAAAAGGAAGACAGAAAGACTTTATCCCCCTTTGTATCCTTAGGAATGTTTCCCAAACGTCTGTTTAATTTCATCAAAATAGTAGTGGTTGATGTAAAACATCCCCCACCAAAGAAAAAAACGTACCTTTGAAAGACCACTGAAACTCAATATGAGTTCACATTTGCATTGGCAGTGGGAGCGGGGGGCGGGTGTTGAACCAAATTGTATGTAAAGTTTCCAAGCTGCAGAATTCCTCATTTATGATATATCTCTAACATTTCCTTAAATGTGAAGGCTTGCAGTTATCGGATTCTGGATTCTTCTGTTGGGCATAAGCGAAAGAAGGGAAGATGTCCTAAATGGTTTCAGGAGATTGGTTGACAGGACTTATTTGTGAAAAGGGAATGGACTGTCAGGCTCTCAAAACTCAGCCCTGAGAGCCATTTCAAGAAAATATTGACAGTAGTCAGATTAATCTGTGAAGATTTCTTAATATTTTCATAGGCATGTGACATTTCACCATCACAACTATCAAAAAAAGTATGAGATTGATTTGGATATTTTCATCACTCAGGTGATGGGTTGTAAAATAAGATTCCATGAAACTAGCAGTTACAAAATCCAGTACTGTCCCTTCAAACAAAGATGCTGCTCCCTTTTCACAGAGAGCCCCAGTGACTTGCTCAAGATCATACAACTGTCCTTCTCTGTTAAGGTCTGTCACATCAGCAGACACTCACATAACCTAAGCCTCTCTTTGGTTGCTTTGTTTTTGTAATTAGTACAGAATTCAATTCTAGAACCTTTCTGGAGTTGATTTTTCTTAGAGTCACAGCTTGGAGGGGAGCTCAGGTTTTTTTTTTAGTCCTTAAAGAACATAGTCACTGATGAAAAGTAAAATTCATCGACCAGTGTAGTTCTTTATACCTCACTTGTTTCCAGAAGTGATTTAAAGAAGGCTCATAGTCTACTACATTGTTTAATAAAATAAATAGAAAGCAAGGAAAGGAGAAGTGCATTATTGTGAATGTACAGTACATTTGACTTTGGAGTTGTATCCATCCCACGCAGCAATGAGCTTTGTAGTTCTTACCCAAAAGGAAATGAGTGGGATCTCTGGAATGACAGATTTTCTAGGCATCAGAGTCTAAATGTTTTCCCATAGAATACTGTATAAAGATACTGAGTAGGAAGGTGGACAGTAACTTTCATGGATATTTTTATTAACAGTTGCATATGTAATTTTCATTACAATGTCACATATGTAATATTCATTACAGAATATTTCTCACAAAGACCTTCAGTAAATAATCACAGCCTAACTTTAGCGTGTAACTTCATTCTATAAAGAACAAAGGTAGTGAGTGCCTGGAGCTCTCCCCTGAGAAGAGAAAAAGAGGCATAGTCAGTTCTACCTGAGGGGGCATTTGGAGACCCATGCCATTTATTGGCTGACCTTCCAGTTAAGGTAATGTCAAACTACCTGATTTTGTGGCAGTGTTACTTGATTCAAGGATCTGAATAATGGGTAAATATTGTGGCCTAAACCAGGAGTCCCCAGACATGACTGACCTTAAGGACCAGATGTAGAGTTATTTTGAAAACATGGGTTCCCCACTCTTTGAGGTCTGAACAGATTGGTCTAGGGCAGGACCTAAGAAATCTCAGCTCTTCCCAGGTAATTCTAAAGAATCAGATGGGTTTGGGTACCACAGCTCTAGACTGCTTTCCCAAGTATCCCTTGTCTTAGCTGAATTTTAAGTATAAGCTGTAGGGCTGGCCTTAAATACACTCAGAATATATGAACTGTCTCCAGGCCAAGTGGGATTTTTCCCTCGATGGGGACTTCGGCCTGTTTCAAAACTCACAAATGTTCATTTGACATCCTGGGTACTAGAGCCCAGTTCATTCAGGTATAAGAATCCCATGAGGATTTTAACCTTGTTAAGTTGGTTTCTCGTTTAATCCTGTATGTGCTTCATACTTGTAAAATTCTGGTTCTGCTAACACTGCCAGCCAGGTTGAATCCTTGTTCTTTTTTCGGTGGGCACTTGTCCTTGGGAAGATGGATCTCATTACTAGGTCTTTGGCTGAATAATCCAGGAGAGTCCTTTGAAAACTAGAGCATTCCACATTAATGAACACTGATTGCACATTTCTGAGTTGGGCAAGGTATGTGCAAGGCGTTCTGTGTGTGTTTTCTCAGCCAGGTGTACAGATGTATGTTACAGACAGCGGGAAGTAAACATGAGTTAAACATTCATTTCAGGGCCATTGTTTTTTTTTTTTCTAACACTTGCTTTGTTCTTTAACTTTTTTTCCTTCAAGAGTTCTTGGGATTTTTTTTCTAAAAAGTTTGTTGTAATTTTTAAGCTAGAAATTTAATCAGAGAAATTTGATGATTTGGAATTTTAAACTGTATTTTTTCCCTCTTCATTTTATTTGAGGAGAAAGAAGTAAATAAGAAAGTAAACTCATACGAAAGATTTTTTTGTAAAAAATTACTCAGTTACAACCTGGTCTAGTTTAAACTGTGAAAAGAAAATCGTTCTTCACAATGGTCAACCTCCTTCTTTAAAGAGAAATCCCTTAACATTTAGCACATAAGCAGTGGACTGTCGACTAGCTCAGGTCTCTAGGATCTTCTCTCCCCAGCCATGTCACTTGTGTGCTTTCCTAGGCCTCACTTTCCTTCTTTCAAAGTGGAGACAATACTAGCCCTGGCTGTCGTAACATGTTGCAAGGATCAGAGGAAAGAATATAAAAATGCCATGCAAACTATGAAGTGCGTTCTATTTAGATAAAGCTCTCAGAATACTCTGTTCTCCAAGTGTTGGGTGTGTTGGTGACCGTATGGAACCAGGACTGCACTGTTCTCACGTTGTCCTCAGTCCCACGCAATGTCTCTGCCTGTCATCATTGTCTGTCATGCCCACGCAGCTCCTCTTTCCATGTGCTTCCATGTGCGTAAGGCTTTCTGAATCTCAGTAAAAGGCAGCTAAAATGACTCCTGAACTGGGAAATAATTCCCAACTGTACATTTTAATGAGATCCAATATAAGAACAGTTTTGATAAGATATCTTAACAGTTTTGTTAAGATATTTAAAGTCTGAATGAGGTTTGTCATCTTACAGTTCAGTCAGAACAGCTAAGTTGCTCGGGTCTTTATCTCACAGTTAATGCAGGTATCTTATGTGTAATTCCTTACCACTAGATTGCTGAAGTTTTTCCTTCATATGCAGGTGTTCACGGAAACACAATTTCCCAACCTCGAGTCCCACCCTTCTTATTAAAAGCATGTTTACAACGTTTGGGATGGAGCAGTGCAGAAGGGACGACTATGACCCCGACGCAAGCCTGGAGTACAGTGAAGAGGAAACCTATCAGCAGTTCTTAGACTTTTATGACGATGTGCTCCCTGAGTTCAAGAACGTGGGAAAAGTGATCCAGTTTAAGGTGGGCATGAGCAATGTACATGAAGGAGGGATGTGGAATAGGCAAGTGAGGGCACAGGCTCCGCCTGTATGTTTTGTCCATGCATAATCTATATATTTTATGGCACACATACATGTGTATGTGCCTGTCTGTCCATATGTATGGGCTTCCCAGGTGGTGCTGATGGTAAAGAACCTGCCTGTCATTGCAGAAGACATGAGAGATGCGGGTTCAATCCCTGGGTCAAGAAGATCCCCTGGAGGAGGGCATGGCAACCCACACCAGTGTTCTTGCCTGGAGAATCCCATGGACAGGGGAGCCTGGCGGCCTACAGTTGATAGGGTCGCACAGAGTCGGACAGACTGAAGCGACTTAGCATGCATGCACATGTATATGTGTGCTGTGGGTATTGGGTCTGTGTAGATAGGGGTGCCTGTGTCTGTGTATGTTTGGGATGTGAAGGATTTGCCCAACCTCAGGAGAGTGCTGACCTATATGATGGAGGAGGGAGAACAGGATAGAAGGGCTTCAACTGGGTCTTTCATGTTTTACGTATTTAAACATGCTCAGTCAAAAATGGAAAATGTTAGTATTAAAGCTGGGTGATGTATATAGTATATGTATATATAGTGATGTATATATATAGTCTCTGGGTTTTTTTTTCTTTTTTTTTTTTAAATAGTCTATTTTTATGCGTGTGTGAAAACATTTCATATCTTTGAACAAAAAAAGAATCAGGTAATTGCCTGCAACACTTCCATGTGCTGAAGTATGCCTTAAATAGATATGAGCATGGGGTAGTATCTTAATTTTGAAATTTTTGATTGATAACACCTTATGGTAATGTTGGCCTGGACAGAAGTCCGTATGATGACTGGAGGGCTTCTTTTCCTTAGGTTTTTGTCTTGTTTTTTGTAAATCAGTTCTTCATTGCTCCTTAGGTCAGCTGCAACTTGGAACCTCATCTGAGGGGCAATGTGTATGTTCAGTATCAATCGTAAGTATTCTGAACATAAACATCTTCACATTTTGTCACAGTACAGTGTTGTGACTTACATGTGGGATTTTTTTTCCCCTGACTATATAGCTTTCATATGCATGTTTTGTTTTTTTTGGAGGGGAGCACACTGGGTGGGGGGGCATGCAGAATCTTAGTTCCCTAACCAGGGATCAAGCTCGTGCCCCATGCATTGGAAGCTCAGAGTCTTTAAACCACTGGACCACCAGGGAAGTCCCTGAATGGTATTTTTAAAAGTGTAACTATTAGGAGCTGATCTAGAAATATAAGAAAGGATTAGAAAATTATATATTTGTATTTCATTCTTTGTATACTTAGAGTTTTTAATCTTTTGCAATATAGTGAATTTTTTACTTAACATAATTTTAATAATTAAAACACAAACTGAAAAAGGATAACTAGAATAAAGAACAGAAAAGTATAAATTGAAAGAGCGAAAAATTAAAGCCCCAAATAATTTCAGTGTGCATTTTGCCTGCTAAGAGAGCAGTTAGTGTGTCATTTCTGCCCGTCATGCTGTTTGCCTGTGCGGCACCATGGCTAATGGGGTAAATTAACCATTGTAATAGGAAGGACAGTGATCTGAGCTGAGACAGAACAGGTGCTGACAGTGGAAAACACTTCTGCATTTTTAATAGTCTGGTCTTTTGGTTTAAGAAGCTTTGACTCAAGCTGGTTTCCATGCATCAGAATCTCTGAGAGGTTAGTTAGAAAAATAAATAAATAAGGTTTCTGAATAAATTGTGAGCTTCAGGAGCTTGAATGCTGTAATGAGGACCCCCTAGGTAGCACAGAAGCAGTGAGCTTGGTGGCCCTCTGGTAAACAAATAAAGAGTTAGTTAACAATAGGATTAATCTACATATTAGAAAGTTACTCTAAAGTACATCCTTTAATTTGTGGTTTAAAGGGAAGAAGAATGCCAAGCAGCCCTTTCTCTGTTTAATGGACGGTGGTATGCAGGACGACAGCTTCAGTGTGAATTCTGCCCAGTGACCCGATGGAAAATGGCAATTTGTGGTAAATACAACATGATTTTTTTCGCCCCAACCGTTCCACTGTCATATAAAGTGATATTCTTGTGGAGAGAGGGGAAAGCAACTTTTTAAAGGAGTGAAGCATAGCTTTTGCCTCACCTGGTAGATGAACAGAGATCACTATATAAAGTACATCACGTTTTAGACCTGTAACCAACCTTGTGGGTCACTTTATGGATGCGGTGACTGGGGTCACAATGTATAGGTGACAAGGTCAGTGCTCAAAGTCTTAGACTCTGCAGGAAGCCTGAGAAGTTGTGTCTATTTTCTATTCATTGGCTCCTCACTTGAGCTATGTTTTTTTTCCCCATCTTTATCCCTAATGAACCTTGTCATCTTTGCCACCTAAAACATTACCTGTAACACTTCCTGCCTTATTGAAATGTAGAAGCTTTTGTGCCTTAAAGATTGATTATAGCTTTGGAACCTAGTCAGGGCACATTCAGTCAGACAGATTCATCAGATAGTAGCTGCCGAATCAGGAAATGAGTCAGTCTTTGAGTAGCTGGCAATTTTGAAGGGGTCATTCTGTTGTGATTTCTGTCAAATAGGCTTAGCCAAACCATTTATTGCTGAAGTGCCCCGGAAGCTATGAGATGAGCTGCCAGTGCCTTTGGGGGCCACTTCCCTTACCCTTTGCTTCACTTCGCTTTATACTCACTTGCTTAAAACCTCCTATTTCAAAATCTGTAATTTATAAAGTCTGAATCTTTGGCATCCTGGTCTTAATGGATGCTGTTACTTAAAAATCATGTGAAGTGAGGGGAGCGGGGGGAAGAATTTAGAATTCTTCGCTTTGGCAAGCCAGAAGAACCGTTATGCCTTAAAGACTTTGGGACCGAAAGATATGGCTCTGTTGTCTCCATGAAGGCAGTTAGTTTTGTCAGTTTCCGGGAGTCCAGTGTGATTTCAGTGAGGTGCTTCTGAGTGTGACTAGTAACTACTGAGCATTTTTTGTCTTTATTATTGGATTATTGGCCACTGTGTATCATCTTTGGAGATTTGTATCACTGTTCAGATTTTTCTTTTGTCTTTTTATTATTGAGTTGTAAGAGTTCTTTGATATATTCTACACACAGGTCCCTTATTGGAGATATGATTTGCAAATATTTTCTCCCATTATATAGATTGTCTTTCACTTTGATGATGTCCTTTGAAGCACAAAAGGTTTTAATTTTGATGATGTCCAATTCATGTATTTTTTCTTTTTTTTCACTTGTGCTTTGGTATCAAATCTAAGAATCCATGTCAGCCCATGCCATGAAGATTTACTTGTATGTTTTCTTTCAAGAATGTATAGTTCCATAGCTTACGTTTAGGATTCTGACCCATTTTGACTGACTTTTTGTATATAGTGTGTGGTGTACAGGTAGTTCATGTTTAACTCTTTTACATATTTAGATAATTTACTGCTTTTTCAAAAAAGTTTGGAAATCCTCAAAGAATCTCTAAACTATGCAAGTAGATTTCACCATTGACAAAAATCTTTCACTTATTAACAGCACCTGCTAAACTTAAAGCATTAGGCCAGTGTTTATCATCTTGAAATGTAAGACAATACAGGATCCTCTACTTACAACAGGCTCTTTATTTTAGCCAGTGGTTCTGTCCTCCCACCACTGTGCCCTCAAAGCATGCTGCCACCAGGATTGCCAACCAGGGCTGGTTCTTCAGTGTTCGTTAGGGATCTACATTGTCAGTCAGCAGGATGGTAAAACAATAGAAAAATTTTTAATAAATAATGTGGTTGCCATTGGTTGGGTTGCACTCCACACCATAACCCAGTAGGGGAATGGGACATTCTGGTTAATTAAAAGTTCTGAGCTATTACTTTTCACAGTGCCTTTTGTTAGAGCATTGAATATTTTTGAAATTCAGGGAACCCAAACTGTGAGGTTAAAGTATGTAAGGAGAAACTAGTCCTATCACAAGCGAACATCAGAACTGTACCTTGTGAAAAGGATGTGGTGCCAGCAGTAAACGCCATTTCCTCACTGTGCCATTGCAGGTTTATTTGAAATACAGCAGTGTCCCAGAGGGAAACACTGCAACTTCCTTCACGTGTTCAGAAATCCCAACAATGAGTTTTGGGAAGCGAATCGAGACATCTACCTATCTCCAGATCGGACTGGTGCCTCCTTTGGGAAGAGCTCAGAGAGGAGGGCGAGGCTGGGCCCCCACGACGACTACTACAGCAGGCTGAGGAGGAAGAGGAGCCCTGGGCTGGCCCACCCCTACAAGAGGAACGGGGAGGCTGACCGGAAGAGGAGTAGTCGTCGTGGGGCCAAGAAGTCTCACAAACACAGGTCTAGAAGCCGGGGAAGACACAGTTCCCGAAGCAGAGGAAGAAAAAGGGGCCGCAGCCGTGGACGGGGCAGCCGCAGGAGCTGCAGCCGCAGGAGCTGCAGCCGCAGGAGCTGCAGCCAGAGCTCCTCCAGGTCCAGGAGTCGCGGCGGGAGGAGGTCAGGGAGCAGAGACCGAACTCTTCAGAGCCCCAAATCCAAATAAACTTAACTGTATTTTTCAGTGATTGTACACCTTATTTATTATGGCGACTACTTGGATGGAGGGCTCTCAGCTCACGTGGCTTAGCAAGTCTGGCAAAGCTGTATATAGACTGGAACCCTGTTTTAAAATATTTTTATTCTCTGATAGTCACAGTGTGTTTAGTATAGAGAACCTAGAAAACATATAATGTATACAGCACAAAAATTACTTATAATCCTGACCCTTAAAGATAATTAACACTGCAGCATTACTTTTAAGTCTTTTTTTCTGAGTATGAGTGTGTACACATTTTTTTTACACAAAGATCATGGCTGTAGTTGAAATGTTTTTTTCACACCTAACATTGTCCTATTTCATCAAGCCCTAGTCTGTTAGTTTTACTCACTGCATAGTGTGGATCTATCAGTTTATTAAGCCATATCCCTATTGTTGGATTTTTAAGTTATTTTAAATTTTGCACTATTAAAGAATCCCGTGCTATAAACAGTCCTGTGGTGGATTTTCTTAAGTACTTTCACCCATTTCTGATCATTGCCTTAGTATAAATTATATCAAGAAATTATTTCCAAATTGCCATCCATGAAGACTACAAAAAATTTTATGCTGTCAACAATAAATTTTGCTGTTCCTATGCCAAATTAATCTTTGCCAGTTTGGAAAATTTTTGGTTTACTTATCTCTGTACATATAAACTAAGCCAAACACTTTCTGTATTTAATGGGCATTCAGTTTGGTTGTTTGCCCCTTATTGTTGCATTTTTTACATGTTAATAACTGAACAGCTTTTTACTTTAAAATTCACTTTCTTAAAGTACTAAAGAGTTGTTTCCCCTCTCTCCTCCCCCATAGTTTTCCATTAGAGTGTTCATTGCTGGATATGCCAGATGCTAAAGTAATTCTGGTTAAAAAAAAATGCTCAGAGAAACTTGTTGAAAAAAACTTTAGGGAATTCCCTGGTGGTCCAGTGGTTAGGACCCCTAGCTCTCACAGCCAAGGGTTTAATTCCCTAGTTGGGAAACTAAAATCGCACAAATTGTGCAGCACAGCCAAGAAAAAAAGAAAATTTGATTTGTTCCAGAATATAAATGCCTTTACCCTTAAAAATGATTGAGAAATTTCTGTATCTATTGGATTCACTAATACCGAACAGTTCTCATTAAATTCAAAATTTTTCACTCCTTTCCTAAATACAGATGAGATAATAATATGTGGCATTCAAAGCTGAACATTCATTTTAATAGATCAAGGAGGAAAAAACAAGATGAACATCAGCCTGCTCTCAAGGTAATTGACTTCCCTCAAATGTTAATGGGTAGTGTGAGAGGGATGGAAGGAAGTTTTTAAACCACTGACTGGGTCATTATTAAATATCCATCAGTCTTTTGTGTATTCCTTTGAACTTAAACAAAAAACTCAACATTATTTTTATGTAACATTTCCTACCTGTAGTTAATAGGCAGCCCCTTTGATTTGCTTTGGTACTTATACTATGCAGTAATTTGCTTATACCCATCCATCTCAGCAAGTGTGCTAGTACCTCCAGTTGAGTTAGGACACCTTTCATTACCTGGGGTGACTTGAATCGCTCATTCACAAAGAGAAAAAACTGCATCAAGGTTTTAAAAGCGGCATTTATTGATTGAAAATAAGTGTGTGGATAAGCTGTCAGTAGCATGGACTCCACATTACTTTTTAATGGGCTTGAACTACATGAAGACTCCTTAAATCTTCCACCATTTATCTTGTGTGTGCTTTTAACCACCACCACATTCAAATGGAGGTGAATTTTCAACATCTTACTGGAAAATTTTTTGAAGAAATTCTTCCTTTAGCAGCTCTTCATAGTTTGAAAGACTTTTGGAAAAAGATAAAAACACACTATATTTGTGTACATTGAACATTTATTACAACTAATTGGCAATGTGGTAAGACACTGCTCACGTGGCCTGAATATTGGTCACAATCACAACAAAGCTTAATCCAGCCCAGCAGATACAAATGAAAAGTGTAAACTGTGAAGACGTTTACATATGTAGAAGTATGTATAAAAGTGACATTGAAACAACTATATCCTTAAAAAATATAGTGCCCACTAATGCCATTTTACTTCATTCAACTCACACTTTCATGAGAGGTGGTATCTGTTTTTATATTTAGGACTTCCAATAACTAGGCAGTGCCATGGAAGGGAAGGAAGCTGCCCTAAAGTTTGCTGCACTTCTAAGTGGAGGGAAGCAAAGGGGAGTAAAATAAACTTGGCTGTAACAAGCACCCCAGAAGGAATATTCGTGCTTTAAACACTGACTTATGCAACACTTTGTGAAAAGAGCAACACGTTTTCCTTAAGATACTGTTATTAAGAATCCCTGGTAAGTCAACATTTTCATTTTATTTGGGAGACATCAAAAACAGTCCAACTAAGTGATTAAATGATTATGACCACAAAAAAATTATGTCAGGAGTCAGATGTTGCTTGGCTTTAAAAATAGCATGTTTACTATTATTAAACAGCTGATCTCTGTTCCTCATCCCAGGTTTGGAATGCCTATAATTTTTAGTGTAAAACAGCATCATTCCATTAGTTTTTTGTGTATTCCCTTTGTTTTAAGGTGTTTACTTTCTAATAAGGGTCTTTGGTATAATTTAAGTTTCAACATAGAGTGAAATTTTCATTCATTTGATATGTGATATGTCAATTCCCTTTATTCGCATATATACTGAAATGCAGTAGTCTTTGGTTTCATAAAACCAGGTTTCTTTCACATGATTTTTTTGCCAAAGAGAATTATAAATGTATATTGCCTGATTGTGTCATACTCATACACATAATCAAAAGTAATGAGAAAAACCTAGTCAAGAGAAACGGACCTATAAACTTCAAAATAGCCAGAAAAAGTACCTTTTTTCCCTGCATTCATTCTAATTCATATTTAAGTCCCTTGTTATCACTTGATTAACCAAAGTTCCCTTTAAAAAAATGTGTAGGCCTGAATGAAGCAGCTTAGCAAAACAGTAATACTGACAAGACATCATCTTACACCATTAGCTAACATGGACATGAAGGCAGTGACCATCTACAGTGTGTGAAATGCCACAAGAAGTCATCAACAGGGGAGGAGAGTTATGTCAGTCCGATTTCTTCAAGAACACTACGTGGGGTTTCAGCTTCCTGTGGAGGGAAAATGTGAGACTCTGGTAAGCAGATCTGGGGAGGTTTGAGAGTGTGAAATTGACATGGAAGCGCATGCAAGTTCAGAGAAGCTGAACACAAGCAGTTCAGCAGTCTGGGCACTTCCATGGAGAGCCAGTGCTTATCTAGCAATTTGTGTCCCAAACACTAGAGACCACAGGAAGATTTTTTTCAGCATGCATTAAATACCTACTGATTACCTACCAATTGTGCTGTGCTCCATTGCTGTAATACAAAAAGCTGTCAAACCTACTGGCATTTAAGAAAATTATTGATATTGACCTTTCTACAGAAAGGCTTCTCTGATAGCCCAGTTGATAAAGAATCTGTCTGCAATGCAGGAGACCCCGGTTCAATTCCTGGGTCGGGAAGATCTGCTGGAAAAGGAATAGGCTACCCACTCCAGTGCTCTTGGGCTTCCCAGGTGGCTCAGCTGGTAAAGAATCCACCTGTAATGCAGGAGACCTAGGTTTGATCCCTGGTTGGGAAGATCCCCTGGAGAAGGGAAAAGCTACCCACTCTGACTATTCTGGCCTGGAGAATTCCATGGAGTGTATAGTCCAAGGGGTCACAAAGAGTCGGAGACGATTGAGCGACTCGCACTTTCTACAGAAAAGGTAAGTTGTCTTAGTGTAAAAATTCAAAACCTCCCCTAAATAAAGACCAGGGAAACCCCCTGAGTTCTCCCCATTCTTCACATATTTTTATTTTCCTTGCTATTTTTTGAGTCACATGTACTTATTCCTTTCTGCAGAAACTTACCTTCCAGACCTCCCCAGAGCAACATACAGCAAGAATGCTCTGATACCTGAGACGGAAGCGCCTTTTGTTCTATGTGACAAGCAATGCTCATCTGTAAATGCCAAAGGGAGACTAACCAAAGCAGGCATACTATAAACAGTCAGACTTTCCAAAGTGTCCAGCTTTGTACAGCACAAAATAAAAAGGACCAAGTAGGTCAAATTTCAGGTATTTATAGCAACAAGTTTGTAATAAAAAGGCATACTAGACTTTAACAGAGGAAAACAATTTTTTGTACCCAAATGACTTACTTTTGCATCCTAATTGTGGTATAGCACAAAACAAGGAGAAAAAAAATTAATTAAACCATAAATCCATACATTAGAATTTAATTGTATGTAAAGCAATACATGGAGTAATCTCAAATTAATCATTTAAACTCTCTGGTCTGTTTCCTTATTTGGAAAACAAGGATCATAGCACTTACCTTCATTTGTAGAGATTAAGAGAGATAAGGCTTAGTGGCTGATTCACAGAAAGTACTCAAAATATGTTAGCTGATACATGACACAACTGAAATCTAAATAAAGGTATTTAGCCTTACTATAAACCAATTCTATATACAAAGTTCATATAATGACCTTTTAGTATGTTTGTGCATTAAGGAAAAATGGGTAAAACTCAGCTTTGGTGAAAAAAGGCTATTTTTTAATGAAGTATTGTTACCCGCCTCCCCACCTCTGAATTGAACCTCAACCTAACCAGGCTACAGATCTAAATATATATGGAGGATAAGAAAACAAGTTAAACATCGCCATTATAATCTGCAAAATATATATGGAGGATAAGAAAACAAGTTAAACATCGCCATTATAATCTGCAAAATACAGAATGGAGGAAATTCTACCATATAGGAGACTCAGTTTAACAAAAAAAAAAGGCAAGGGAGGGTAAAAGCAGAGTTATCAAAGATTAACAGAGACTTAAAGAGATCAGATACACTATGAGACTTGTTTGGAATCTGGCTCTAACAAACTGATTATAAAAATGCATTTTCCAGACAGGAAAAAAACTAATCAAGAATAAGGTATTAGGAATTACTGTTAATTTGGGGGGCTGTACTTATCTCTTAGGGATATATATCTGAAGTATATAAGATGAAATGATAGGATGTCTAGGGCTTGCTGTAAAATACTCAGGCAAAAAAGGCATGGTAGGGCAGTGATGAAGAAACAACACTGAGTTGCTGATGGTTGCTGGAGATGAGTGGTGTGTACATAAGGGTTTCTTATACTGTTCTATTTGTATGGTCTCAGAGTTTTCATGAATCACATACATATTAAATAAGGGGGGAAATTTAAAAATAATCTTTTTAACTTAATGTTAAGTAATTTTTAAAATGTCATACAACCTTTAATGTATTGCAGGTTGCCTACATTGAATTCTATAGAGCTAAGATTCTTAGCTTATCCATGTAAATGCGCCCCCTCATCCTACTCCTTGAAGCTGGTTAGATTTCCCCTTATGTGTTCACAGCCTGCAATCTTATATAGATAGCATTTCTTGAAGAGAACCACATTGCTTCTTAAATATGCATTATTTAAAATATCTGTCCTTTCTAAAAGGCCTAATTTCAAAGAATCATTTATACATTTTCTTCCACTGAGACTTATACAAATAGTAAGTTTTTTAATCAATTGTAATATAAAATTAATTTTCACATGTTCACACTGAAATTGTAGCTCAAAACCATCTAGAAAAAACTATTATGTAAATTAGTCAAAATCATAAAAACAAAGTAGAAAAGTGGCTACCAATGGCTGAGAGGAGGGGAAATGGGGAATAGTTGTTTCTAATGGGTACAGTTTCAGTTTTGCAAGATGAAAAAACTAGAGATCTGTTGTACAACAATGGGAATATACTGAACCTACTTAACTGTACACTTAAAAATGGTTAAACTAGTAAATTTTGTTACATTTAAACCATAATTTTAAAAAATTACCTGAAAATTAAAATATGAAATATATTACTTATCAAAAGGATGGAGAAGAAAAAAGTCATTCACGTGAGACAAAGTACATGCAATATTTTTATTTTAGACATGCAAGGAAAGCTATTTCAGAATCTACTAGTTTAAAGCAAGCAGCTGTATACAAATAACAAAAGCAGCAACATCTTGTTACAGCTGGGCATACAGCATCCAAAGCAAACAGGCATGAGACAATGCATATTTATGCAGCATTAAAACCAGATGAATACCATGTTGCAGGGCTGGGGGAGGGACAGAGGAAAAAAATGGAAATGAAAGACCAATGTTTCCCAATGCTATCAATGTATAATGCTAATTTCTCCTTTGATAGCCAATCCAGGTGCTTCAAATGTCATGTAGTACTACAAGAATGGAAGAATGGAAACAACTGATCTGCATCCCTTCCTAATACACATTTTCACAGGTCTTCTTTCAGTGGGAAACCACTCTGGGCATCTTCTGAACTTGTTTAATGATAGCTTACTTAACTTGGGCTTTAAACTCTCTAAACATTAACAATGAATTATTCCGTAATTTCCTCTTTAGCATGTTTTATTAAAACAGTGATCAATATTAAAGGTTTTAATATCAGAAATATAAAACCATACTTAACAAATCATTAAGTATCTAAACGCAGACTTAACTATATAACTAGTAAAATGTTATACTATTTAAATAATATTAGAATCTTAACTATATAAAATAAACCCTATATTAATACTTTGAAAGGATTACTTACTTTTAAACAATAGATATTGCAGAAGAGACTTTTCTGACATAGCTTTCCGATAGTTCTTAGAGGGATTGTTTGATATTGTATAGCACAAATGGGTCAATAAATGTGGCATTACAAATTTCTTAGAAATCGTGACTGTTTTACCTTAAATATTATATAATAGTACAGATTTTATTTCTTGTATTATTTCAAAATACATTTTTGTGTGATACATTAAAGATGTTTCCTCACATATACTAGAATTACCCTAAATATAGTCCCATCCCGCCAACATTTCAAGATCAAATCATGCTATATTTTGGCATTGCTAATTTTGACCTAGCATTTCAGCTCTATTTTCTTTGGTAAACATTTAATGATTGCTAGGTATTCTCTTACAAGATTAATCACAGATAGTTCACAAATGATGACATGTAGGTGTTTGAGATGAAACATTACTCAAAATGATCATAAATCATATTTTTCAAGAAGAAATTAAACCAGTTGCAAGCAGGAAAAGCTTTATCACGATCATACACAGGATGAAAATAAAACAGAAAAGAGGATGAGAACAGGAAAATTATTACAAAGGTAATGGTTCTAAAATGTTCTATTATTATACAAGGTAATCAGTCACCAAGCTGAGGATATTTTCTTTCATAAGCATATCAGCTCTCTATTTCCTCTGTGAAATTCTGCATACACGATGAGTGGTCATTTAGTACACAGGGACATTAAAATATTCATGACGTGGCTACAAAAGAAATGCATATATTCTTACACACAGTATACAAACTGACACAGACACAATCAGATTTCTAGAATGTTTAGCGCACAGCAAAGAAAACTTAATTGAAACTTAGAATTTGTTTTTAGAATTTTGGTTCATGGCTGAAAATATTTAACTTCTAAACAATGCCCAGGAATTCATATTCATCTTTTATAACTTTACTGTATATAACGATAACCAAAATGATGACCTATGTCCTACAAAATCCAAAAGCACTGTATTTACTAAAAATACACTGAAAAGATTTTTCAGTATAAGTCATCTGGTCAATACTGAGTTAACTCAAAGTCCTGTTAAAATACTCCCTCCCGCTAGTGTTCAGGTTCATCAGGATTTTACTACATGAAGCAAAGGAATTTAATCCCTTAGTGAAAATCATTACATCCTAGAATGACCATGAACTTTTACAGATTCTAAAGGAAAATCTTTCCCAAGAAAAGAGTGGAAAAGTAGTTACCCATTTAGTAGCAATGGAGGTTTTTAATCATTCGCTTAGCTTACCAAAAACAAAAAAAAAATTCCAAAGACTATGCCTTTGTGACTAAGTGTATTACTTTTAAAATAATCCTCAAGACAGATTTTAAAGAATTCACCAAACAGATTTGTTAAATGTCTATGCCTCTAAATGTATCTAAAAGGATGTTTCTCACATCAACAAGGTAACCTGAAGTGGTTTTAAACTGACCCCAGAGAGCACAGAAGAGATGAATATCTAGGGACTCCAAAACTCCCTGAAACTAGGGGCAAAATTAGATACAGATTTTCCTGAAAACAAGGCCCACAGACCATCAGGCTCTCAAAGCAATTATACCCTGAGCCAAAAGGCTGTGACTCAAAAAAGGTTTTTTTTTTTTATAATTAACGTGAATTTATTAATGTATTTTTAGTTATCACATCGGAAAAAATATACTTCCCAGGCACTATAATTTAGGCGTTTGTCAAATTCAGATCCGTTTGGCACAAGCAATGATTCTCTACTCAGGCACATCACCCACCAATTTTATGCATCCTTCTTTCCCCACTTAAGTCAGAAATCACACACTGTCTTAGAAAAACTCTATATCATTCACTCATATCACATCAAGGACAAGGAAGAGACATCTCCTTATTCAGATGCACAGGGACATCTGTGAAGCATGAGCATGATTTAGAACCCGCCATTATTGGTGACGGAATGTATCTACAGATGCTGGATACATCCCTGGGGGAGGGGGAGGAAGACACAGCTCCCAGACTGGTCCTATTTCTGAGCAGGACAAGTATTGCAGGTTGAAGGAAGGACCTACTAGTTTTCTTAAGTCATTTGTGAGATGAGGAGTGAAGTCAGATTAAAGTACTGGAGGGAGCAGCAAAGAGACTCAAATATCTCTACCTGTGTGTCTGACTAGGGATTGGATCATTTCTATTTTTCCAAACACACTCTGAGGCTGTCATTTTCTGGCAAAGTGGTTCCTGAGTAAACATAACATGAGTTTAACCTTTCTCTAAGGTTTCCAACCCAGTTCTCAGTGTGTCTTGGATTTATGAGATTTTTTCGGTCTCTCTTTCTTCCCAAAACATTTCCGGAAGGTGAAGGCACAGGCCTTAGAGGTGATGAAGATGACTGTCAGCACGACCGCCAGGAGAAAGCCAATCACATCCAGAGAGTGGTACTGGTACCAGGTGAGGTCATGGGCTGCAGGGCGCAGGTGGGATGCCCCCTTGTGCCTCATCACAAACTCCACCCAGAATACAGCCAGGTCCAGAGGCTCTATGGGGCGGTCCTTGTGAAGTCTGGAGAGGTGCATGATGTTTTCCTTATAGCTTTTGTCATTGATGACAGCTTTCAGGGCATTTTCTAAATCTTCGGAACTCATTTCCAGGACATTCAAGGTCACTCCAGCTCCCCGAGTCTCCATGCGCTTTGCATTGTCCATCTGATCCCCAAACAAGGGCATCATCACCATGGGAACACCATTGCATATTCCTTCATAAACGCCATGGGAGCCGGAATGTGTGATAAAGGCCCGAGTCTTTGGGTGACCAAGCAGATCATTTTGGGGCAGCCACTTGACAAGTTTTGTATTCTTTGCAAGATTTGGAGGTGGAGTCCCAGTGTATCGCCACAGGACTGTCTGAGGTATTTTGCCCATAGCATCAGCAATTTCCATAGCTTTGTGCTCCGGAATCTCCGAGACCATTGAGCCCAAAGAGAAAACCACGATTCCATGTTCTCCAGAAGCATTTACATAGGCTTCAAATTCCTGGGTAGTACTATCTCCGGCAGATATTGCAAGGATACTAAAATGAGGACGATGAGCATCATAATGCAATGCTACACGACACAGCATTCTTGCAGGCTTACAGGTGAGAGCGAAGGTCCAGGTCTGCTGGGACTTTTTGGTGCTGACGGTGACGGACAGGCCGGGGTCGTGCTCTACCCGGACTCCTTCCACACACTCGCTGAGCACTTTCTCAGGAGATAATGAATTCATCCACTTTTCTATCAAGGTTTCCATGTAACTGCCTGAGAGCTGTTTATTTTCATTTTGCTGTTTCCATTTTATCAACCGTGAAGCATATCTTTTCTGCCATTCTGCTCGTTCTTCCTGGGAATGTGCTGAAGTACACTGCGCACCATACCTACAGATTCCTTGCTCTAAAAATCTTTTACACAAAGTATATTCCTCGCTGCTTGTGATCCCCCTAGGTGGTGGGCGGAAACGCAAACCATTACAAGGTCCCTCTTCTAGGTCTTCCACACGATATCCCGAGAGGACGTTACTAGTTACTGTCTCTGTTTCTGTGAGAAGTGTTTTTAGCCTTGTCAAATCTTTTGCTACCATCCCATTCAGGGACTCTCCTGTCAGCGATTTGGCAAGAATGTGGGATACAGGCTGGAGCTTCCCTTCAAGCTGCATGCAGCACAGCGCTGCCCGAAAGGCGCCGTCCCCCTCGGCCAGTCCTTGGCCCAGCACATGCCTACAATCTTCATCAGCTTGCCCATAGTTTTTCAGCTGCAAAAAGGAGGCAATTCTATAAAGAAGACTCTCGATCTTGATGCTCTCCATCTCCAGCGGACAAGGCCCTGGGAAGTCAGCCACCGAGTACTGGCCAAGAGAAAGGAGGGCCTCTGTGCAGTGCTTGAGGGCCACCTCATAATCCCGCCTCTTCAGTGATTCACATGCTCGTTCACATGACTTCTCAGCTCTTCTGTCTTCCATGACTCAGGGACAAAAATCTGCAGTTCACTGCACTGGGTATTACCCAAATAGCCCATCGGAGCTCTTTATAATTTCTTACACATCTCACCAGCACTGTAGTTCTTCAGTGATCAATTACTTCCTCCAATTCCTTTCGTTGCTTCCTCCGCCATTTGGAGCCGCTCGTCCACGCCCCACAAAGCATTGTGGGTAGGCCCAAAAAAGTTTATAATTGCTTGACTGCTTTTAAGATATCCTCAATTTAATACTTATTCAACTTGGCACTTTGAACTGTTAGGCTACAATATAAACTGTTCCAATGAAATATGTAACAGATACCTTATATAATAACCATTGAATACAAAAGTATTTGAAGAAAAAAGCCAGTAAAATTTTAATCCTCAGATAATCCCTAAATAGTTTAAAGATATAATTGCTTGTTTCCTTCCACTTGGAACATTGTGAAATAAAGCAGAAAGCTAAAATAATATCAGTAATAAATTGAACCCCCAAACGTTTCATTTTCATGAGGGAATTCTATTTCTGTACCAATGGTATTAATAATACTTTTTTGGTCAATGAACTCTGAACCTTTTTCAATATTCTCTGTGTAAAACAATACATTATAAGCCCCAATGATGAATCATTATTAGGGCAAAATTTCCTATGAAAATATCATCAATTAAATAAGTGGGACTATCTCTTAGGATTTAATGTAATTAAACTTTTCACGTAATGCTAAAGTGTAAGTACCAAACTTGACAAGATTGTTATTACAAACTGAATTTATATATCCTACTACATTCTGATGCATGTTGGTACTCCAGCACATATTCTAGTATGCTTTTTCTTACACCCAGTCAAACTCTTGCTGTGAAACATATTTCTGGTGAGAGAACAAGAAAAATTTAAGTCTGTCAAATAAACTTTCACCTAAATACCAATATTTGAGCCTTTATATAATAGCTTTTCATCTTTTTGTCTCTTAATTTTATATCACACCATGTAAAAACCAACAAATAAAAGAAAAATTTAGTAAGGGAGGAAAAAAAAGGTAGTTTCCCAAACAGGGTCAAGTACACAGCAGTTCCCCACCAGAGGAGACAACCATGAAAGAAAAGGAACAATTCTATACAAGCAATTCTCAACTGTGACTGCCCCAGGCATTTCTAACAGACTTTTTACTACCCTTTAGGAAAGAACTGCTGTCCATGGGGTCGCAAAGAGTTGGACACAACTGAGTAACTGAACTAAACCACTACCAGGAAAGAAAAGAGTTGATAAAGCCAAACTATTCTTTATGGCAATGATTCATATTACTGTACTTAAATAAGAAACTAGCATCCAATTAATTGTGAAGAATACTCTTCAAAGGCAGAAATCCTCACCTGAAAAACATTCTTCAAGAAGAAAAATTCTAAAATCCACAAAAACACTTTTAAGTTGCTATAACATTTCAAATACTTTCCCATTTTAAACTGACAGAGTTGGAAAAGGTTATGCTATAAATAAATGCCTTAATGACCATTTAGCATTTAAGGTTGATTTTTAAATGATAGATATGCCCATAATCTATTTTTTCTCTTATATACAAGGAAAATATTATAGTGGATTAAATATAACTCCAGTATTCTGGGCCTTCACACCACCAGAACACTTTATAACTCATGGAATAATTATATTAATTAAGAATAGGGGAGGATGAGAGTAAAATCTTTTTTAACAGACTTTATTGTCCTGTGCAGAACTACACCTACTGTCTTCTATGACCTAGCAAACTGAGTTTAATACACTGAAATGTCCGTGATATAGACTGTGTGGGAATAAAGACCAAAAGGAAAATAGAAAAAAATTTTTAATCCAGTGTATTACACAAATAAATATAAATCACAAGTTGCCCTTAGTACACATTATCTGGAGACCTATTTTGGAATAAAGATTAGAATATTTACTATTTTCAGTTTGAAATGGGTCTTTAATCTGGGCAAATCACTGACTTCTTCCCCATTAAGTCTATGCCAAACCTTCAACATTTCAAGTTATCTGCCCCTTCTTTCTCCTCAGTCTCAGCAGCCCTCCTCTAGACGCAGTTTCTCAACTCATCCAACTCATGAGGAAAAAAGAAATCTATGGTCCATTAAATTCATTAAACTCAAAACAGAGGAGGGAGAAGACTCATCTTACTCAAACCAATGCTTGTGATTCCATTCCTAGCCACCCTCACAATATACTTTTCCCATTATTCTATTCTTGTTTTTCATTGCTCTCTGCATTCGCTCTTTTCCTTAGTATACATGCACGTTCAACTTTGCTCCATCCTAAGAATAATCTTTTTCTCAATCCCCTACAAAAAGGACCAGTGGGAAGTGTAGAACAACAAACACAGCAGAGAGGAATTAAGTTACGCCTGTTCTCAAAACCACCTATGTTCCTAAAACAAACCCCATTACCTTAAAAATTTCCAGATATTCACTATACTAGGCTGATGACTCAAAAGTAAAATGATCTAAAGGCTTAAATATTAAGTCTTGTTGGGAAGAGAAGTGCTTAAATAAACTAGTGGTATGGATCCAAAACAGAAAACCTAGTATCCTGATTTTTCTTTCTGGTATGCAAGGCAATCAAGGAGAAAATTACGTACATTTAATTGCATGCAGGTTCGTGTCAACTCTTTAAGAGCCTATGGACTGTGGCCCGCTGGGCTCCTCTGTCCATGGGCTTCTCCAGCAAGAATACTGGAGTGGGGTACCATTTCCTTCCTCAGGGTATTTTTCCAACCCAGGGATTGAACCAGTGTCTCCTGCATTAGCAGGTGGATTCTTTATCACTGAGTCACCAGGGAAGCCCTAAAAATATATATATAAATATAATTTGAAGTTACTGCTATACTCCAGTTTTTCTTAAAGGGGCTTCACTTATTCCATGCACTATAAAGTAGTATCCTTAGTCCTTCATGTTCTAGAATACAGTGGTACTTTTTATTGAATACTGTAGCAAAGTCCTTACTCTTAACTCTGGAACCGTATTCCTTGAGCTAAAGACCAAATAGCCACCAAGTATCCAAACTCATGAAGATCTCTTTTTAGCAATGAATAAAAAGAGAAAAAAATGAAAGCACTTTATGAAGTATCTTTTAGGTGACAGGACTCATGGTGTCTTCTTTCACAAGCACTTTTGAAGCACTAGGAAAGTTGAGTGATTTTTTTTTTTTTTACATTAAAGTTAGCAATGTGGCAACAGCAATATGGTTGCTCCAGATGGTTAAAATGGCCAAGAGAACATCAGTGCTTCACTTTACCTGCTGAAATTTTCTTTTTAGCAAATTCTACTCTAGTTTCACCTAAAGGGGCAACACGAATTAGTCTTCCATTCACACAGCAGCATTTTGTCATTTAAGAAAAAATTATAAATTAAAAATAATTAAAATATATGTTTTAAAACAGGAGGAGGGACCCCAAATATCGTCAGAGGTAACACTTTTAATGTCCTATTCCTAGATCTTTTCCCTATCATTACATAGAAATTGATCTCATTTCTTTTATAGCCAGGTAACAGTTTCATATATGGTGTACTGTAATTTTCTTAACCTATTTCCCATTGATGGACATTTGATTAGGTTCCAGTGGTTTAGTATTATATACCCAGCATGTGTCTTAGTGCATTTGTATATTTCTGTTGGATAAAATTCCTTCAAGTATAACTAATGGGGCAAAAAGTATACACATTTAACTGTTAATAGATATCACTAAACTAATCCTCCAAAATGGAATACAAATTTAAGTGCTCATCAGGAGGAAACAATTCTTTGCCAATTCAAGAAACAAACCAAAAAAATAAAAATAAAGAAGCAGAATAATTAACTTAGTAAATACAACTTTAGATTGTAAAGTTTCAGTAAAACTTTAAGTACATCTTAGGGTAACTGTATTGTATTTGTCTTGGTCTTCCATTTGGATCATAATTTGAAATGCCCTAAATTTAACCAAGGTTTTCAAAATATAAACGATTTCTTAGAATCACTGAATTTCAAATATTCAAACTCTAAATATCTTTACTAAGTAAATTCTATAAGGCTAATAGGACATAAAAGAAAAACAACAAAAAAGTATGTATGTACAATATAAGTCTATATTATATATATAAATTCTGGTCATTTAAACTATTCCTCTCATAAGGAATTATCAAATCCCTAAGGTGGATAGGGAAATCTGCAGAAAGTTCAAGTGTTCTAACTGCCTGCAGGCTATGCTCAATTTTGTTTCCAGACAAAAACTAAATAACCTTAATAAATGTTAACAGATTTAGTTGTTGAGGAAATTAAATTATACAGTGACATCCCGTAAGTTTTGCTGTGGGTTATCTCTGGTTATCAAAGTTATTTTTGATCAACTAAAAGTAATTTTGATGAATCACAGAGGTGATTTTTATAGCCATTTACATGTTCTTGAGCACATTTATCCTTCTCTTCACAATTTTTAGGGTCTTTCTCCCTTATACTTTTGATTCATTTTCAGCTAGTCATTTGTAATCTGTACTATATAGTATATTAAAAAGATGTAGCAGTCCATAAATGTAAATGGAATCTGTAAATGAAATCTTTATACATTACATGGTGTTAAATTAAACCAGGGTTTCTGGACCTTGGCACCATTGACACTTGAGGCTGGATAATTTCTTACTCTCAGAGGGCTGTTCTGGGCATTGTTAGATATTTAACAGCATCTTTGATCTTCACCTACTAGATGCCAGTGGCACCTCACGGCTAGCAGTGACTAGTAGTAACAATCAAAAACGTGTCCAGACATTGCCCAGTGTCCCTTGAGGAGGCACAATTGCCCTACTCCTAACTCCAGTTGAGAACCAGAATTAATCTAATTGTCTCTGGTTGGTGGGTAAGATTATATTCTAGTGTCTTTGCTTGTATTTGTTAATTTTCCTATAGTGGGAATTTTTATTTAAAAAAAAAGACAACAGAAAAAGCAATAAAAGAAAAAATAAAAACAATGTCTCAGGAGCATAAAAAAAGAACTCAAACATTGAAATTTTTCAGAAAGTACTTTTTTTTTAAATCATGTCAACTTACTTTAATTTTAAAAAATAAATACATAAATAAAACCATCACCAACACCTAGGAATATGTTCTTTGCAGGTCCCTGTGCAGGTCTCAATCCTAGGGCTCATGCAATCAACTTAGTAGATCAGGATCAGCATTGAAAAAAAAAGAATAGAACAGACAACATGAGACTATAAAACAAGAAATATGAGTAAGTATATATAATTTAACCAAAAAGTTTTTTGGTTTATGTATGTGTAACTATTGTGATATAAAAAAGTATGGTATTACTGTGGCTTCTTGTCAAATACTTCAGAAAATCTGATTTACAGTTACTGAATATTTTAAGTTATTCCAACTTTTGTTATTACAAATAGACCAGAGTAGCACGAGTTGGCTCAAAATGAATTAAAATGAAAGAGTAAAGAAGAAATTCTCAAAATTCTGAAAAGCAAAGGAAAAAGAACTAAAAAGACATAGAGCAAATGATTACAACCTGAAAACCAGTGACCAAGGGCATTGGCCAAATTGTTTCTTATTAAATGCAAAGTGAAAGGCAAGATTTTTTTCATCTTCTGTTTTCTCTGTATCTACCCTTCTGTATTTTCCGTTTGAAGCATTAATGTAACTAAACCTCACTTATCCAGAATCTGTTCTAGTAGAACCCAATCAAGTTTACATATAAAAAATTAAAATATGCTGGTATAAAGGACTATAGCCTTATTAATTTTCAACCCAACTGAAAAGAAGAAGGTTTAGGCTTAAAGGTTTTAATATAAACAGTGGTAATTACAAAGGAATTATAGGAGTTTGTCTTATTAAAACCAATCTTAAGAGGATTTTTATCAAAATGCTTTTTTCTATTATATTACTATATATATATTTGAAAGCATGTTTTTTAAAACAATGTAAGATATTCTTAAATTTAACTACCCAAAGCCTTAATATTCTTAATTAGCAAGATTTTAATTAGAAAAAACTTATTAAAAGGCATGTTATTAAATACTTCAATAAGTACGTACTTACTTAAAATACTTTTAATTTACAAAAGATCCATGTTTAAAGAAATCCCTTTGTCACCTAAGATTCTTACCTTTCCATTTTTATGCAGTCCAACAGATTTATTAATTGCTACTTCCACAAAGATGTTGTATAGTAGTAAGATATATCATGCAGCCCCAGCACTAAAACAATTCAATCTTAGCAGCACTATTCTCCATAGAGCACCACTTTCTAGATGAGGCAAATTAACAACTGTAAATCCAATAAACCTATTTATAAAGTGGACCACCTTGAAGTAGAGCAAATTCATGAGTGTAATGCTTGCTTTTGGTACCTCACTTGTTTTGCATTTCTCAGATTACTTTAGTGAGAAACAATACCAACAGCAAACAAAGCTCAAAAGGAGAACCCCCACAAATTTGAAAATGATGCTGTTAGTATAAAAAAAAAGGTTGACACATCTCAAAGCGCTGATCAACACCATCATGCATCTACCGCTGAGGGTTAAAGCCCAACGCCCAGTATTTAACTATTTGATCTTCACAGATCAAGCAAGGACTTGGAATCATTTCACGTGCAACAGTTTTTGCATAACACCCCATCTTATCCATGCCACAAAAATGGTAAATTTAGTAGTTACCAATAAATAAGTTGGGGGTCAAAGGGACTAAAGCCTTAGACTGCTCTTTATCATAAGATATCCTCAGACAAACCTCCCCATTCTTCATTCTGGCTCTATAAAATTAAGGAGCAGAGAAAAACTGGTAAGTGCTTGACTTCACAAAGAATATGCACTCTATTATTTCCTTCATCATTGTATATAATGTTTATAAAATAAACTCCAACTGTACCACTCTCCCATGCCCTCCCTCCCAAAAAAATCTAATCTAGCTTAAAATAGGTATTTTGTGCTAGGGAAAATGTTCCAAGTATTGCAAAAAAAAGTCAATTTAGCAATCTCAGCATGTTGCACTTTAATAATTTAAGAATCAAGTTAAGTACTAGTGGCATGTTAAGAAAATATGTTTTAAATTCCAATGGTCAAACATTAAAAATTGGATAATGGACCATTTTTCTGGGCTTTACCCCCAAATCTAATTAAGGAGTCATACATTGGAATACCAAAAGAAATAAACATAGAGTTCAGTCTAGAAATATTAAAATTGAACCCTTCTTTACTAAGTAATTAAGTAAAATTAGAAAGAAATCTTTATTTTTTATTCACAATGTCTGATATTTTAGTAATTATGATTCAAATACATATTCATTTTATGTTCTCATTACTGACTAAAATGCTAATAGAAAATCTACTTTATCCACTGATTGTCTACCCTATTTGCCTATGAAACGAAGGACTACCTAAACAAACTACGTGTTTACACAAACTGAGTAAAAAAGATATTTTAAAGAAATCTTTCTAAAATAAAAATTCATAAAGATAGAAATGTATTATTTCACAAATTTAAAAAGGATTAAAACCAAAATTATTTTGTGATTTGCATATATCTTTAAGCCAGCAGATATTTTTTATATAATTCAGTCATCTTTGGTGTTCAGAACAATTGATTCAAGTAAAAGACCTGACACCAAAGAGAAAAAAAAATCATGATACATGTAAACTAAATTAAAATAAATTTGGACTTCTACAAATTTAAGACTGCATTTAGATAAGTGTCTTTACAGCTATATGTACAATTTTGGAAGCAAAATCGTTTCATGACATAAACTAAGTGAATATTATACCCTAAATTATAAGACCAAAAAAGCTACTATAGATTTAGACATTCTGATAAACCCAACAAGAAATGACTTGAAAAATACTATATCCAATTAATGAATTCCAACTACTGATAAACTGGACAAAATTTCCAGTCTAAGTAAAGGATGGCATCAGTCTTAGGAAATCTACTTTGTTCAATATAGAAAAATCTCCAGGAGAATAAGGAATTTCTTTACTATATTACTGAGACAAACAGAACTTGGTATCTAAAACAAACAGAATGTTTAAACCAATGTTTATACATACCAAGAAAATACATGAAAGGGAGTTGGGGCAGACAGAGCACAGTGGTTAAGATTTCATATAGTTCTGAAGTCTAGCAGATCTGGGTTTAGAATCCTGGTTTTGCCAACTGAGAAAATGTTTTTTTTCTCATCGTATTCTATCATCTATTTGGTGAACATAAGATTCAAATACTCTCCCAGAGATGTAAACTTGTATCATGTATCAACATATAAATGACTCCATTTTAGGAAACAAACATCATCCTGGATTTCCTGTGACAATATGTTGTTGGTGAATAACATGAATAAACAAGTTAAACTGTTAAACTGAACAGAATAACCTGAAGTTTAACTGCCCTGAACAGACTTTAGCTTAGTTTCATAAAGGCCTTAACGTCAATGTAAATTCAGAATGGACCAGCTACTTTCTGTCTCCTCAAGACTTGCTTGCATGGGGAAATTAAGAAAAATGGTTCACTTGGTCCATTGAATAGAAAATGTCTTAATATAGTTAGCAATTTGGTTTATGTACAAAACAATGTAAAGGTAGTCACAGGAGAGAAATAGGGCCTTGCCTCTTCTAAAGACAAGGAACTATAATTAACAGTAGTCAAGTTTTCTTTTTTAAACTAGGTGAAGATGGGGTAAGGAAAATTTTGCATGGAACTATGGACATCCCACGCTTCTCTCTCCATTCCTACTTTTCCCACTTAGAGATATAAAAATACTACTTCAAAAAAGGAGACTTCTTATTAAAATACTTTTATAGGGGAGACACACACACACATTCACAAACACATACATGTAATAACTTTCTGATCCTCTATTATTCAATATATGCTATAAAGTAAATTCAGCATATTTGTCATATTGTAAAGTATATAGCAGTTTCTCAGTAAAGTTTAAAACACAACCCAAACACAAGAAGGTATCAATGCCCTAAACATTATTCTCCAGAAAAAACACTTTAAAAGTAAAAGCTTAACTTCAACGACTTTAGAAATGTTTTAAGGCAAATGTAATTAATTAGGAAATGATAAAGAAACTAGAGGAAATACCAGGATCTGATACAACAGAATATAATTCCATAATAATGAAATATATAAGTGATCAAATGAAGGAACAAATGAAAAATTCCCAAGTTATGACCCTTGTTTTAACCTAATTTTCAGAAAAGTCTGGTTAGCAAACAGCAAAATAAGGAGGTGCTAACTTTAACCCAATTTTATAACAGTAGAATATGAGTGTGTAGTCAGCACAGCTGACATTTAAAGAAGAAAAACTCCCAAAGACAAGTATGCAATCAATTAATAAAAAAAACATAGTAAACCATACACACACATATGTAAACCCATGGTGATATCATGACAATGTTTGGCAAAAACAAACAAAAAAAAAAAAACCATACACACACAGAAAAGGGGCTGTGTTCATTTCACTAGTGAGCAGCAGATGGTATTAGGGCTGTCAACAAAATACTTCACTTTTGCAGGCACCTTAACCCCTGTTTTGGTAACTCAGTATCATTAAATGTAAAAAACCACTGTCTAATGTTTAATTTATGTATGTTATAGATATTGTCTTCCCAACTTCAAACAACGCCACAACTGACCTAAGTCAGTGACTGATGCAGAGGGATTACTGAGAGCTCCTGAATGAGAAGCCCAAATGAGGCCAACAGTTAATAAATTATAATGAAGAAAAGAGATTTACTCTGATTTAAAACCTCTTTCAATAATAATATAAAAGATAATTACTGTAATGAAAACAAGTAACATTTTTTAATATTGACTAATTCCTCCTCTTGCTATAAATTTTCTATTTCATTAAACTTCAATTATGATTAAAGCATAATTCAACTAGGTACCTGAATTAATGTATCATTAAGTTTTTCAGAAAAGGTAGCCTTATCTATGAATTTTTAGCTTCAGAAATTGAAGGTAAAAAAGCATCAAATATACATTTAACCCAAGACAACTGTGGAAATTAGAAAAGGAAGGGGGTTTTATCAATGGTTCTTGTGATATCAAGGCAAGACAAGAATGTAGCTATCTGACAAAATATGGTTTGTATTAAAGAAAAGCAAAGAGAAGTAGAAATACTTTTCAGTTAGTTTTGCTAACAAGAAACTAGAGGATTCTACGAAAAGTGTAATAAAATACTATCATTTGCTTGGCTACATTTGCACTTAATGGACATGAGATGAAAATATGAACCAACTTGGAATGAAAATGCCATAATCTCACAGTCAACTCCTCATTGTAGATACTAATGAGATAAGAGGTTAAGTAATTCAGAACAATGGGCACAGAGTTTTCAAATTACTACTACTTTTCCCATCTTAAAGTAGTCTGTCCCTCTAAATGTTTGGACTTTGGTGTTTTGGGGTCCAAAAATGGGTCATCACCAGATCTCCAAAGTAAACAATACATCCACAGATAACTGAGTTGATGTGACTGACACATATGCCAATCAATAAACTGCACATGGACACTACATGCCAAGCATGCTTCAGAGTAATTTCTGAAACTGTAAGAATGAGGGAAGGTGACTGAAACTTCCCTAGCAAGAGCAAAACATGCTAGTGTCTAGTTAAGAGAACTGAGTAGCTTACCTCCTGCAGTAGATCAGCCTGCTCAATTGCTTTAAGGACATTCTTCTTGGATGTCTCCTGAACTTCTCCTCCCAAAAGAAACTCATCCAAAATAAAATAAGCCTTCTCAAAATTAAAAATGATATCAAGTTCACACACCTGAAAAGCAAAAATAAATAAATAAAACCTGAAGAAAGCAGAAGATATTTATCTACTATCAGGTAGTCAATACAATCTGACCAGAATGAATTAATCTTAATTATATCTAAAAATGGCAATCCTGCTAACTAAGCATCATTGATTTAGTCAGCTTAATTTTCAAGTCTCAAGTACTTGAAACACACAATGCCTTCAAGCTAAGAAAGACCAGACTCTGCAAGCTCCTAACATGGGCAACTTAATAATGATTTTCTACTCATAAAGACTGGTCTTTTGAAATATTTACGTATTTCTGGGTAATATGGTTACAACTGCTAACCAAATCTAAATTCTATGCTAAGCACTTACAGTAAATTAATCTTTACAGCTGGACTCCTTTCTATTTCACTGTTTTAAACCTCATTCTCACCAGCATAATTAAATGAGTAGGTCTGTGGGGTCAAGCAATTCTGGCAGTTAACTGACTAGGCAATTCTGACTTGCACTGACAAGAAATAGAGTCATCCCTTCCCTCTCTTGAGGTTACTGTCAAATAGAATTTTCAAGACAATCAAATAATAAACTTGTTACAGAAAAGGTTAAAAATATATATATTATGGCGTTCAATTTCCTAAAACAAAATACTACTCACACTGCCAAAATACTTGTCAAGTAATTCCACGTAACGATGAATTATTTCCAGGGTAATTAGTTCATTGTCCTGGTCCTCAATAGCACAGCAAAAATACAGACTGGCATATCTGCAACAAAAAACAGATGAAGAAAAAGATTTACCCTATAATCATGTATTTTCTAAAACACACTCTCATATCCTATTGTGAAAGACCTTGTGCCTATACAATTTATTTCCTGTTTACAACAGCCAATTGTTTTTCTCCTAGACTATAAAATAATAAATGTACAAAAAAAATTCTGAAAAGTACAGGAAAGCAAAAAAAAAAAAATCACACTATCTAGAAAGAATTACTTATTTTGCTCTTCCTTCATTCAGGCTCCTTTTGTAGGAATATTCTAAAACATAGCTGACACACATTGTTCTGAAGTTTACTTAAAACAAAATGCACTGTATGACTATTTCAAACCACAAGCAAACAGGGAAGAAAATAAACTCTCCAACTGAAGGATTTATTGAAGATACTGTCAACATGAAGTCAATGTTCTGGAATGTTTTACTGAAATGTAATATACACACAGAGAAGACCTCAAGTCATAAATGTACAGCTTGATGAGTTTTCAAAGTAAACCTACCTGTGGTACCAGCACTTAGACCACAAAACAAAATTATTACTGAACCTCTGAAACCCCTCTTCTAACCTCTCCAGGTCACAGCCTCCTATCCCCAAAGGTAACTACTCTCTTGACTCCTAACAGCATAGAATTATTTTTAAAGGAGGTATATATGATTGTGGAATAAGCCTTGAGAAAAAAAACAAGTTGCAAGTAATCACAGAAGTTAGAGAAAGAGAACAGGGAAAACTAAGACATGTCCTCAAATTTTCCAAGTTTTCCTTGCTGAAGTTCAGGCTATTTACCCTTGAAGAAGGAATAAGGTTGGAAAACTCATATTCTCCAAATAAGAATTCTAGTACATAGGACTAGGTTATACTTGACCCAAGGAAGACAAAACTTATTAACACAAAACCTTGAAGCATAACAAAGGATGACCTAACCAAGTCCTTTGAGGAGGATTAAAAGAGTATTTTCAAATGGTTTAAATGTGTTTGAAGCTTTTGAAAAGGAACAAAATGAAAACCTAAGACATTGCAAATAAGTCTCAGGTACCATTATAATTTTCACTGAGGAGCATTTAAGCATTTTTTAGGAAACACAATGGGTAATCACTGCTCATAGCATTAATGTAAAATAATACACAAACACACACACATATAACCTCAGTTTTGAAATTCAATGAATTTCTGCTCTTTCAGTCTGAGAATAACTAGAATTTTCATAACACTATTAATTTCAATATTATCAAAAAACATTTCATCTTATTTGAGCTTTTCAACAGTAAACACCATCATCCTTGATTACAGAAGAAAAAAGAGGCCCAAAAGTATAGGGGCTGCCAAGTGGTTGTACTGGGACAAGAAATCTGATCTTGAGACCTTAACTCCAGGCCTTTTTCCACCTATCATAGTGACTCCCTTGTCATACACGTACACTAGTTGCCATGTCCATTCTATCTGATTTCTACATTCACGACATTATTTTAAATGGCCGGTCTCCTGCAGTCTTAGAGAAGGCATTTAAGCACAATCATTTATTATCATAAAGGGCATAATATGCACCACCTCCAACTTTACTAACAAAGTGCTCCCCTTCTTTCCCAGCACTATTCTGTTTATTGCTTTAAAGGGCAACGAGATATTCCAACCTAACCTTCCATCCTCCTCAACCCATGCTGCTCAAATAGAGTTGTAAATCTGGGAAACGAATACAAATGACACAAAAGAGTCTCTGGATTAATAAAACTAAAGATTAAAGGGAAAGACATTAAAAATGGTAAATAAAAAACAGACACGACTAGCTGATATGAACACAGTGCTAAATAAATTCCACTAGAAAGAATTTACTAATAGGCAATGTCGGGTAAAATTCCTTTTACTTTTAATTGCAAAATTTCTCCAGTGCTACTGTTAAGCAATCTAATGCTTACACCACTCTTGTTCCTTAACCACAGAACTGCCTTTTACTTACAAATAAATAGCATTTAAACAGTAGTCAAAGGTCCTAGATTGTACGAATCAGAAATATTACTTTAATATCAAATTAGATGAATTCTTCATTGCAGGTGAACATCTAGTTATTAGGATCATAAGAAGGCACCTCTTTCCAAAAAGTTTAAGGAAGAAACAGAAGCATAATAACATAACATTCTGACTAAGGCACTAAAATGTTACCTAAGGCCTTGGCATAATTTAACATTTTAATCGTCATAAAAAAAAGTTTCAGAGAGATACCATTATTATTCGCATTTATAGGAGAATCAGGCTTAACTGAGTAACCTTCTCAGGAACAGTAATCTGTACTCCAGAGCCTAAGTTTTATATTAAAAACTACAGTCCAGAACTGTATTAAATAAAGTAGTCTTGCAACTGGCAAAAATTAAAACATATTCAAAGCAATATTTCACATGCTTTGAGGAGAGAAAGAAATAAAAATTGTTATACTGATTAAGTAAAAGATTACCAAGAGAACCTGAAGATTATTCCTTATTTTTAGAGCCAAGTGATTTTTAAAAATTCAATCATGAATTAATTTTGTTCTCTCAGTGCATATTTGTAAGTCTAAATCTGAAGTAAAATTAATAATAGACTAGTAAGAAAGAAGGTATGTTTGGTTATTTTTAGCAGAGTAGATTAAGGCTTACTCTAATTACTGGCACTCAGAGAACAACTGAAAGTGCCTATTCTTATATTCATAACACATGACTTCTCCCCAGTCAGCTAAATATCAGCTGACTGTGGATGAATGTAACCAAACTGTTCTCAATATTCTACTGGTATGTCATTAAAATTCTTTTGTTAGTGAAAAAAATCAATACAGTACTCTTAAATTCTGAAGCTCATAATTGGTAGGTGTGTATTTTTTAAAGACTTTAATCCTATAACATGCTGCACAAAATAGGAATGAAAAAAGCATAGTGTTTTCTGTCTTCACAGGATCTTCAAGAGTATTTATTTTAGAGATGAGGAAACAAAGGCAAAATCACCTGTTCAAAGTCACAAAACTAATGATGGCACAAAGAATTGAACTCAAGTCCCCAGATTTTCAGTCTATTTTTTCAGCTATATTAACCTTACTCCACTCTCTCACCTCTCCCTCCCTAAGAGGGGCAACTGTAAGAAAGGCTCAGGGATAAAGAATGTGGATGAGGCAACTTAAGGAAGGCAAACAGAAAGATCACTTGGTGATATGAACAGCAAAAAATGCTAGTTCAGAATTTCTCAGTAGCTAAGTGGTCATTCTTTTACTTAAAAGGTCTTCTCTTCCAGCTAGACTAGGGAAAAAATAGCCACCTGTTCATATCTACCAAAATAATGTCCTTAAGGCGCTAGGAAAGTTTCTAGTATGAAATGGGGTCTAACTTTTGTATGTGAATTTCATCTTAGTAAAGCTGGTATTTTTAAGTGCATCTTTACTTATAGGAGTTTGATGTAAATATCAGAGTCAGGTGAGACTACATTTTACAGGTTTTAACAACAGAAAAAGCAGTGTCCCAACAGAGATGGGCTGAATGCTATGCAGAGGAATAACTAGTGCTTCTTTCCTCTTGATGGACAAGCCATTTCCTTCAGCTCCAAGAATCTTGATTCCCGGGACTGATTCCCTTGCTAGTATTTTCCTCCTCCACACGGGGGACTCCTTTCCCTATCTAGAAATAAGCTTAAGTCTCTCATGCCATTTGTTAACCCTGTCTCCCCACTCCTGTCTATGGGTGATTATCACCTCTTCTGTCCTTCATAGCAAAGCTTCCCCCGCCCCTCCCACTTCCTCCCCCAACAGTCTACACCTGCTGTTTTATTGTCGCCACCTCTTCACACTTTGTCCCATTTTTTTCAAGAGTTCTGTCTCTACTATTTCACCGAAAATGTTCCAACAAAGGGCATTTTGTGAAATGCTCACTGTAAAATCTAATAGATTCTTCACTTTAGTTGACCTTCATGCAACATTTGGCACTGGTGACCTTAGTTTTCAACTCCTTCCCCTTTCCTAAGGTGACTAACTGTATAACTTACCCTCTGTCTGCCGCTTAAATGCTGGTGATCTAACACTTAATGCCTCACTTCCCCCGAGACGTCCATGCCTATGCCCACCCTGAGAAAACTAGGCATATTCAAATGGAAGTCACACAGGCTCCTTAAAATCAACTTTCTACCTCACCACTTACCTCATCAGCTGAACCAGAAATGTGGAATCATCCCAGTCCTCCCCCTTTCACTGCCCTCCCTGCTTCTAACAATGACCAAGTCTTACCAAACTCACCTCAGGAACAACTCTTCCACCTGCTGAGCCCACAGCAGAAATCTTCCTTCAGGATCACCATATCCTAATAGATCCCTCAGGTGCCAGTCTCAGCCCTCCCCCCAGCCATTTTCCAACTACAGGATCCTTAAAGAAATGCTAATTTTCTTCCATCCCAGCTTGAAACCCTTGCATCCAAGTTTAAGATTTGAGTTCTGGCCCCTATGGCAGTCATGAGCAACTGACCTTGGACAAGTCACTTCTCCCAAATTCTCATTTTTTAAAATAAAACTCAGTTTTGACCAACAGTCGTGGTTTTCCAACTCAGGAGCCCTACACAGAGGGTGGAAGCCAAGTGAGTAGAGACACAGTCACAAAAGCACCTCCATTTCCACTTGTTTCATTTAAGGTTTTATCCCTGGGGCAAAAAGTTTCTTTAAAAACAAAAATCACTTGACTAGATTACTCTAAAACATCTTCCACCTCTAAAATGGTATTTTTATGATTTTTCTCTACAAATATGAATTTTCTCTACAAACACTGGATACAAAATCACCCAAAGATGACTAAATTCATTCTATTGTAAAGAGGAGTCTATGGTATTTTAAAAATTGTAGAATTGTCCATGGTATTTTAAAAATTCTAGATGTTCTATAATCTTCATGACTTTCTTTGCCATCTTGCCCACAACCCCATCCATAGTAGAGTGGAATAAATGAAAACTGAGTTAAAACCCAGACTTCTCTTTGACCCTCCTTGCAATCCATAATTAGTTCCCTGTACATCCCCCACAGAAGAGAATTTTTATATGCATGAACATTCTTATCTTAAATTTAGTAAGTTATTTGTAAGGGAACAGAAATAGTGAAGGAACAAAGTAATTATATTTATTTTAACTCGACTGGAATAATCTTGAGAAGTTTAAGGTATCAAAAAGTTTCAGATATTAATAAAGATGTATGCTGTTGCTGCTGCTAAGTTGCTCAGTCATGGCCAAGTCTGTGTGACCCCATAGACGGCAGCCCACCAGGCTCCCTTGTCCCTGGGATTCTCTAGGCAAGAACACTGGAGTGGGCAGTTCCTTCTCCAATGCATGAAAGTGAAAAGTGAAAGTGAAGTCACTCAGTCGTGTCTGACTCGTAGGGACCCCATGGACTGCAACTTACAAGGCTCCTCTGGCCATGGGATTTTCCAGGCAAGAATACTGGAGTGAGGTGCCATTGCCTTCTCTGATAAAGATGTATAGCATCATTTAAGAGCTTAGTGTTCAAAGCCAATCTATGAGTCATTCTGCAATATCAAAATTTTAAAAATCTGTTCTGGGCAAAGTTATCTATCTACCAGATCTAATCACACCTCTACCACGGCAACAAGTGTACTTCAAATTAATAAGCAGTAACGAACAAATCCTGCAGATGTCTAATTTTTAAACATCTATGACTAAAATGGTATAGGTATCCAAGGAGTTTATACATGAGTAAGAGATCCTGAAAGTCAGACTGAAAGGCATGTCAAATACTAGTCACTACAGATTTGTGGGGAGAAGGGAGGGGAAGGTAAATGCTTATCTTAATTCAGAGAATTACTCACACAATTTAAAATACTGATTTTATTTTCCCCTGCAAAGAAATTAATTCTTTCAGTTTTCCTAAAAATGATTAAGCATGAAGTATCATTTATGCCTTTAGTTACATAATTTCGTTTAAAGAGTCCCATGATTTTATCATTTCACCAAAACAGTAATTATCTTAAAAGTACAAAGCTTTACCTTAAGACTACTTCATTTATATCTTTAGTAATCATTATTTATAAATGTCATCTCTTAAAAGTCTGCAATTTCCACATTATAAATGATCTAATACCTGATTCTGTTTCACCTTTCTAATAAATAAAAATTATACCTTTTGTAAACAATCTTCAGATCTCGCCATTCAAGAAAGCTGCACATTTTAGGTTTCCGTGCTAAAACGGTTTGAACAAGTTCTCTTGTGATCTTTTTCTTCTCTTTGTCTGATAATGGGACATACCATTTCTGCAGTCGAAGCTTTCCCTGACGACTGAAAAGCAACATAAACTGCATCTGTTAAGATAAACAGAATCAAGATTACAGGCAATACTTTGATTCAATAAAGTTAAGATTAAGACGACACGTGGCAAAGAGAAGCTTTGAAAGACAGGCGTTTAGCTAACAAATGATGAGTAGCCATCAATATTTCTATGTTAGTTAAAATAGCAGGAAATTCTTGTAGAAAGATCTTTCCACCAGATGCAAATTCTCCCACCTCACCCTGTTCCATATAAGTTTGGAGGAGAGAGGGAGGACAAAAACAGGTGAGGTGAAAATTCTGATGAAAAAGAAAGATAATTCTTGCAATTTAAGATGTGTATCTGTGCTACAGGAATGTATATGGATCAAAAGAGAACTGTTGACATCAACTGGTTTAGATGCATTTGAAATAAACAGACCTACTATTTTTCACCCTACACAGAACAAGCTGTTCTAGAGCCAAAATGGATTACTTGTAGACAGACTGCTATAACTTGGAATTCTGTCTTCAGTTTGTTTACATATTTTAAGCAAAAGAACTAAAATGTAAACCAAAAAAATCCCATAAACACATTTTTCTTAATAAAAGCCTGATTTAAAAAATTTACATCTCATTTAAAAAATTCCAACATAAATATACACACATTAAAGTGAGTTAATATAACTTTACCAAAGAGAATATAAACCTTTAAAAAGCCAAACTAAGAGCTACACACATTCAGACATTATACGAAATACTTCATTTAAAATGATTTAAAAACATAGCATCTATAGATGGAGTGGATGCTGAATTCTAGTGTATTTCACACAAACTATTTTGTATACATTTATTTAGAATCTGCAATGATGATTAGTCTACATGTTTAATTTTTAAGGAAACCTTCTTGTAATTCAACCGGTGCAAACAGAAAGCCTTGTTTCTACAAAGGTAATTTAAAGGTAGAATTCAGATTTTTTTCTTTTGTTTTAATTATTCTAAGTTTCAGTACTAGTTTCCGCTAGGATTCAGCCTGACTCTTGGTATTATCCACACCATACTGAATTTGAACATGGGGTGGGGGAATTTACACCATCCATCTGAATAAAATGGGCGCTAAATTTCGCCAAGAAATCATTGCCGCTTTTTGTAATAATCCAAACGGACATCAATAAGGTATTTAGAAATTTACCATGTGACAATTTAACTTTAATAAAGTTAAAACTGGTTGTTAACACCACACTTAAAACGCATCACTGGCACGAAATAAACGAACAATACTGGTGATGTCAAAGTGCCTCACACAGAAGTCCTGTTAAGACAGCGGCATTCGAAAGGGACAGCAAGTAACGCATCAACTGGACAATGTTTCACGCAAACCCGTTAGCAGAACTTGGAAAAGAACAGACCCGTATTCCAGGATCTTGGAGACCAGGAGGACTGCGGGTTTGCTTTTGAAACTCAAGGACTCAAAGGAGTCTATAGCAAGGTCCTCTATCTCTCCCCACCATCACTTAATATGACGAATAAACAATTCATGCTCTTTAAAATAAATTATATGTCAACATGGGATGATGCCTGGTCGCAAGGCACAAGTATTCCTTCCCTCTAGTTAAAAACCAACACTCCGATTTTGCTTCAAATCACAAGGCGCCTCAATTCCTGGAGACTGGTATTAAAAACAATGGTCTCGGCCGCGGAGCGGGCTCGGGGCCAGTGGCCGTTGCCTGCCCGCCGCCCCACGGGGCCGCACTCCATCACTGACCGATCGAGCCCGGGCGAGGTGACAGGCAAGGAGCGGGGAAGACAATGGCAACCGCCGCCGCGCAGGGGGCGCCAAGAGTCCTCGGTCTCCGCCGCCCCCGGCCGCCGACCCCGCCCGCAAATGCCCCGCAAAACTTGAGGCGATTCCCAAACCACAGGTGCCGCGAACCCGCTGCAGTGTCCGGAACTGGCCCCCGCAGCCCGGGACGCGGCGCCGCGTGGACAGGGGCGCGGACGCGAAGAGAAGTGAGTTTCAAGGCGCGGTGCCCCAGTGGCGGGGCGGGCGCGGGGTGGGGTCGTCCAGGCACTCGAGGGGGCGGCCGGGGGCTCGCCCGACCCTCCCTCCCCTCTCCCCGATCCCGGTGTCCCAGCTCGCCTCCCGGGACTTACGGCGGCCGCGGGCCGCGGCGGCGGCAGGGCTTGGCCGGCGGTGGCGGCAGCGGCGGCGGCGGCGGCGACTAAGGGGAAGCCCCTGTCGCTGAGCTGAGGAAGAGAAGCCGTTTTGCTGTGGGGAGGGGACCCGGTTCGCGGAGGGAAGGCTTAGGCTGAGAGGGGAGGGCGAGCCGACAGACCCCGCCCCGGGGGCCGGACGAGGGAGGAGCCGGGGCTGCGGCGAGCGGAGGGGCGGGCTGGGCGGTGCACTGGATGCAGCTCGACTGTTGCCAATGGCTCCGGAGGCGGCTCAGGTGACCGCGAAGTCCGAGGAATCTGATTGGCCGCGTCTCTACCGAGAGGGCTGGTCCGGACCGGAAGCCAGGCCACGTGACCCGGAAGCGGCTGTTGCCAGGGCTGGCGCGCCTGCGCTCTCGTGAGTGCGCGTCTGTGACGCGCGCGGCAGTCCGGTGTATTTTGTGGGAAGATAGTGTTTCACGGTGCCGTTTATTGACCCTACTAAGCTGGGCAGGGAAGGTCCGTACTTTCAAGAACCACATTCGAGCTCCGATAATTTTCGGTGCCTCAAGAGGGTGTGACGGGGCCGTGTAATGGCCGGTGATGTTGGTGAGGGGAGAGAGGGAGTGTTGCAACTCGGAAGAAAACAAAAGCTCTTTCGTTGAGCTCGTGCACGCGTTTAGAGGGCTTTTTGCAATTACTTTGCCTCAAAACCACCCGGAATCCGGCCCTTCCCATCGCAGTGCTACAGTCCTAGACACCTTTTCACTCAAAACTGCAAGTGTCTCTTGCCGGGGCTTGCCTCGCCCATCCTCAGTGCTGCGAACCTTAGGAGTTACTGTCCGTTCCCTGCTGAAAAGCCCGACCGGCTCCTCTTCAAGATTCCGCTTCTTTCACCCGGAGTTGCCCCTTTCCTCCCCCACAGCCTCTTGGGTTCCAGTTTAGTCTTGCCGACGACTTGCTCTTCCTGGCATGCCCTTGCTCTCAAATGTCACAGCTCCTCTGAAGCCTCACTCTCAAATTCTGTAAGAATGAATTCCCTCTTTCACCCATATACCCATGAGCACATCTTGAGTTTTCTTCATTTGACATCCCAGCCTAGTTCTCTGCCGGGTATATAACACCACTAATAAATGTGCGTTGACTGATAAAGACTCTAAAACGATAGATTTGTTCATTAAGAGCCATGGTGCTGAGCGTTGTGTCTGGCACGTAATGGATGTCCATTTTTTTTCGAATGAGACAATAGTTGAATCATCCAGTCCGACTCATCTTTTACAGACGAGGAAAGGGAGCCCCACGGGATTAAGTGACCTTGCTTGAGCAGCCACGGGTTTCTCACGTCGAATGCTAGTCATTATCCTAGTCACCTCGGTTCTTACAAAGGAAATTTAGAATATTGCTTTTGTTAAGCTATGGCCTTTTTGCAGAGGTACCCAAACATAGTCGCCAGAATTTTTTAATGGCCCAAAGGGAAAGTTTTCCAGGAATCGAAGTTTAATCAATCTAAAGAAATCCTTTATTAGGGATTGTGTTCTTTTCATGTATGTTAAAATGTCTGTAAAACTAAGTACATAATAGGGATTTGGGGGCATTTTTTCATGCCCTTCTTTGGCAAGATAAAAATGTATATTACCTTCCCTTTCAGACACTGCTCTGCTGCTTGGAAATTTTCCTACTAATGTGTATGCTAAACATTTACTGTAATATTAAAAAAGTGGTCAACATAAAGCAGCTGACTTTCTGTAGATCTCTAGGCCCCCTGCCCAAATTTCTGTGAGCAACCTGACCAATCCTGTGCCAGAGGCACATGTTAATGTCTCATTTCTCCCTTACTACACAAAACAGATGCCATTAGCCAAAGACAGATCTAATACTATGGTAATGAAAACTCGCCCTCTGAATCCAAATCCAGAAAAACTGCTTTTCTGTACAAAACTCATGTCCTCAAGTTTCCTGAGATAACTACCTCCAAGTTTAAAGTCATTGATTATGTTCCTCATCTTGGTCTGTGGTTCTGAAAACGAGGGCGGGAGACTTGCTGATGACATACTGGCAGTCTCTGATGTTCCTAGCTAAGAAAAGGTGGGGGTTAAGGGGGGGGGGGGGAAGGGAATTATGGGAAAAATAATTAGCAGCTGAAAGCAGCTATTACATAATCTTGGCTGCTTATTAATTTAGCAGAAGGAATGGCTTATTAAATTCTAATAGCAACAGCACAACTGCAAACAACCTAGCAATTAACAGTTCAGGGCCCATTATTTTGTTAATATGTTCTCTTCTTTTGGCAAGTGTATAAGAACAAAATTTATAGAAGCAGATGGTCTTTTTCAGTAGATTATAGATGGTTTATTCCCTAGTCTTAGATTAAGTGTTAATTGTGCATTCACTGTGAAAGACAAAAGGAGCACTGTTATTGTCTTTGTTGGTAATTAACTGCTTGACTTTGATTCCCACAATTTGGAAATTGTGGGCTTTGTTATACAGAGGGTTCTTCTCACCTAGTATCTTCTTCATCTGTCATGTTAATAGGGTGTCTTGTTTTTAGTCCTCTGCTTTTGTTATCTGGGTGGTCCTGATTTCTTGATTGTTGTTGATTGATGGTACAAGAATTATTTTTTATGAAAAACTAAAAATAAGATTTTATACTTTTTTCTGATACAGGAGACATTTATTACACTACTGTTTCTAATGGAAAAAGAGCATGTGGTTTCCTGGTGTACGGCTGCCAGATGTTTCCCAGGTTTCAATGGTCCTGGTAGATAAAAGAAAATTAGCAAGGTCAGAAGAGAGAAGAGATTTATCGTGAAATAGAAATAACTGTGCTCCAAGTGTACAGAAGGGGAAGAATTGAAGTATTTCTGGTAACCTACCTTTTATTTCTGTTTTTATTGAGATATAATGGACATATCACATTGTATTAATTTCAGATGTATAACATGATTCAATAGTTATGTATATATATTGCAAAATGATTGCAGTAAGTCTAGTTAGCATGTTTTCTTTAAAAAAAAATGCTTAGCTTTTATTTGTACTAAATCCAAGAGGTGAGGGTGAAATAGAGATTTCTACCTTCTAACAGGAAATTTTTGAGATTTTTATAATTTTTCAAAAATAGTTTTAATTTCCTGTTAAATATGTGATGGCCATATGTTTTTATCTCCTCTCCCCCTCAAAATGCCATTAAATGAAAAAGAAAGAGGACTATTTAAAGTATAGATCCACATGGACAGTAAGGGAGGGGACATTAACATGAGGGTGTCAAAAAGGGTGTCATTAAGCGCTGACAAGGTACATCATTAAGCACTGGCAATTTAAGTAAAAATAGTACTGTATTTATATTGAGAATATGGAGGACAGAAGTGAAGGAATGTTGAAACAGTGCTATGCCCTCATGCAGTAACAGAAAATAAATCCAGAAATAGAGGGTGCAACTAAAAAGATCCCACATGCCCCACCTGGTATAGCCAAATAAATAAATAAATAAATAAAAGTGAATATTAAAAAATATATAAGATTGAAAAAGGAATTAGCATTATTAGCATATTTCAATATCAGGAAGTAAATTCCAGAAGCAGTGATGTCTTTCCAGGGATAGAATCTTGAGGTAGGATGTAATAAAAGTTATTATTACATTTTATTTTAGTGTAGATTTTACTTAGTTTTTTGAAATACTATAACGAAGTAGATAAAAACTATTCTGTTAATGCTAACACAGTATTATGGGTTTGTGCAATGTTCCGTTAGCCAGTCTATATATTATTTATTAAACAAAAATGTCTTCTAATGGAATTCAGTGCTGAATCAGTATAGAAAATCACAGCAAGTGTAAAAAAGATACTTAGAGTGTGAATTTGCATCTCCTAAGATAAAGTTGTTCTAAGGAGAAAACTGGACTAAAATAATGAGGATTTATGAACCAAATCATTTCAAGTAGAAAGAATTGTCACTGCCACAAAGTCCTCTACAATGAACTAAAGAGAAATGTGGAACGTATGTTCCTTCTTGAAGCCTGTTTCCATAGCTTTGAGGAAAATGCAGGAAAATAACTCTTCTCCTTTTAGTATTACATAAAGCAGGGATTCTCAACCTGGGCAATTTTATCCCCCACCAGTGGACACTTGGCAGCATCTGGAGACATTTGAGTTGTCACAGCGAGACAAGGGAGCTCAGAAACAGTTGTTGATGCTGCTGTAGTGCACAAAGCAGTTTCTATGACAAATAATTATCCAGCCCAAAATGTCAGTAGTGCTGAGGTTGAGAAACCTGAGTAAGTCAATGAAGAGGTTAACATGCAGCAATGGAGATATCATATAGATATTTCAAGAAATGAAATAAGCACTTACCTCCATATGTTTGTTTTCTCTTGGAATAGTTGAGGGCATTCTTAATATTTGATAGGTAAAATCTGTAACTGCTAAAAAGGCTGGCCACATATGTGAGGCAGTTAGTATTCTTTAACCTAACAAGGATAAGCTATCCAAATGGGATTTTTTTTCAAAGTGATCCTGGAATATTACTGGAAATTACTTACAACCAAGATCCATGAGGTGACTATTCCATCCGTTCATTCATTAACATATATGTTTATTATATTTGCTCTCTGCTTGGCACCATGTAAGGTAATGTAGATACAAAGACAAATAAGATGTTGACTCTGTCCTAAAGCTCCAACATGATTTCTCCTGCAGAGAATTCCATGTCTTTTGGCAACAAACTCTGGATGGTCAGGGGAGCAATCACCAGTCAAACATGTGAATACATTTTCTTTTAGGAAACCCCTAGAGATGCTTCATTGAACTTTAGATTTCTGTAACTGACAGCTTTGGAAACAGTTTGCCTTAATGACCTCCCAGGGCTTTTCACAATCTTTTCATTCTGTGAGTTTGCTACAACACTCTTAAATCACAGCAGTGTAAGAGATTCAATATGTTTTCAACAAAGCAGTTTGAAATAATTTTCTTTTGATCTGGTCCTTAAAATGAGCCGTTTCAGCAGTAATCTAACTCAATTAGACCCGTGGTTCTAGGATATTCTTTAGGGGACTTGTGAAAACACAAAATGACTAGGCCTTATCCCCAAAGTTTCTGATTCAGCATGTCTGAGGTGAGACCTAAGAATTACATTTCTGTTTTTCTTGTTTTAAATTGAAGTATAGTTATTTTATAAGGTTGTGTTAGTTTCCGGTATACAGCAAAGTGATTTAGAGAGGCATGTGTATATATTTATATATATATATATATTTATAAGGATATATTCATTTTCAGATTCTTCCATTGTAGGTGTTGTTTACCTGTGTTATATGTAGTAGTTTCTATCTGTTAATCCTGAGCTCCTAATCCATCCTCCCCCGACTTTTCCCTTTTGGTATCCATAAGTTTGTTTTCTATATCAGTGAGTCTGTTTCAGTTTTATAAATAAGTTTGTGTCATTTTTTTAGATTCCACATATATGTGATGTCATACGATATTTTTTTGTGTATGACTTCCTTCACTTAGTATGATAATCTCTAGGTCCATCCATGTTGCTGCAGATGGCATTATTTCATTCTTCACTGAGTAATATTCTATATTGTGTGTGTGATATTTACACACACACACACACACACAAACACACACACACGCCACATCTTCTTTGGGCTTCCTTGGTGTCTCAGTCGGTAAAGAATCCACCTGCAGTGTGGGATACCCGGGTTCAGTCACTGGGTCGGGAAGATCCCCTGGAGAAGAAAATGACAACCCACTTCAGTATTCTTGCCTGGGAAATCCTATGGACAGAAGACCCTGGCTGGCTACAGGCCATGTGGTCACAAAGGTCGGACACGAACCACCACCACATCTTTATCCAATCATCTATCAGTGGTCACAGGTTATTTCCATGTCTTGGCTTGTGAATAATGCTTCTATGAACATAGTGGTGCATGATTCTTTTCAAATTAGAGTTTTGTCTTTTCTGGATATGTGCCCAGAAGTAGGATTGCTACATAATATGGTAACTCTATTTTTAGTTTTTTAAGGAACCTCCATACTATTCTCCATAGTGACTGTATCAATTTACATTCCTATCAGCAGTGCAGGAGGGTTCCCTTTCCTCCACATGCTCTCCAGCATTTATCCTTTGTAGATTTTTTGATGCTGTCCATTCTGACCCATGTGAGATGTTATCTAACTGTAGTTTTGATTTGCATTTTTCTTATAATTAGCGATGTTGAACATCTTTTCATGTGTCTGTTGGCCATCTGTATGTCTTCTTAGGAGAAATGTTGATTTAGTCTTCTACCTGTTTTTTGAATAGGTTTTTAAATATATATATAGCTGTATGAGGTGCTTGTATGTTTTGTAAATTTATCTCTTTTTGGTCACATCTTTTGCAAATATTTTCACCCTTTCTATAGTCTTTTCATTTTGTTGGTGGTTTTCTTTACTGTGCAAAAGCTTATAAATTTGATTAGGTCCCATTTGTTTATTTTTGCTTTTATTTCTTTTTCCTCAGGATACTGACCTAAGAAAACATTGCTATAGTTTATGTCAGAGAATCTTTTGCCTGTATTCTCTTTTAGAAGTTTTGTGGTAAGAGTTGCATTTCTAACATTCCCAGGTGGTGCTGATGCTCCTGGTCTGAGAATCACACTTGGAGAACCACTGTGTGTTAGTCACTCAGTCTTGTCCAACTCTTTGCAACCCCGTGGACTGTAGCCTGCCAGGTTCCTCTGTCCATGGAATTCTCCAGGCAAGAATACTGGAGTGGGTTGCCATTTCCACTACCCTATAGCAAAAAAAGCTATGATAGTTAGTAGAGAAGTTCTCAAAGCCAGTGATTGTGATATAATTTTCCCAGACAAATGATCTAAAGGAGACTTGAGATCTGAATACTTTTTATTGCTGATCTCATTAAGTCTTATAACATTTGGAAAGTAATATTCCCAGTTATATGAACCTGAAACTCAATCTATATACACAACCCACAGTTGCCTATGATCATGGTGTGCCTTGTACAAACTAATGTACTGTAATAGTCCAAGTTAGAAATTAGGGCACTTAGAGAAGCTTGAAGGTTGTATCATAAAAATCAGATTCTTACTTGATGAATATCACTACTGATACAATTTTTTTTTCCAACTACTTTATCCAAGTGGGGATTACCTCTAAATACTTTGTCAGCAATTATAGACATGAGGTGGAAGGGAGAGAGTTGAGAGGGGACCAGCTAGACACAATCTGTATCCCTGGATAAGGCGGAAACCAAACCACTAAGTAGTATTTTAATCAAAATCTGCCCTTTCTCTTCCTTGGCACCCAGCTACCCTGTTCCTCTGCTTCCCCTGCAGTTAGATAGGCCCATGGGGCTGAGATCAGGTTATGAAATGTGGATGGAAGAGCTGTCAGGCTGGGCCCAGAAAACCTTCCACAAGAAGGTCTCTTCCCTCCCTCCCTCCTCAACCCTGCTTTTGCCCCCTTGATGTGGACACCCAAGGTGACCTTGGAAATCAGGCTTTGAGGATAGCTGAGTTGCTGTCAGCCTGGGTTCTTGAATGACTGCATGGAGCAGACACAGAGACCACTACCACCATCATCATTCCTTCCACCAATTGTACTTTAAGTGAATGAGAAATAACTTTATATCAACCCAGTGATTTTTTTCCAGGTTCATCTTTTACAACTATTAGTATTACTAGCCATCCTTGCAAACTGTTATGCCGGGGTCCAGCCCCGGCGGGTCCGGGGGTCTTGAGGGATGACTGGTGTCAGCGGAAGAACCTGGCTGAGTCGATGTGTGGTGATGAAGCAGTCTCTCTTTATTGCTGTTAGTTTTGTAAGGTGATGGAGAAGTCTCTCACTTTATTTTTGTTAGCTTACAGTTTTATAGCCAAAAAACATCCCCATTACATCACAAATATTCTATACAATCTTTTGTTTTCTGCCTACCATCAACAACTTTAACGTTAAGCTCATTTTCCTTGCAAAAGGTCGGATTTCTGCATAATTAGACTTAACAATAGTATGTTTACCATTTGAATGTCTCCAGCATACTTCGGATAAGTACATCAATCTAAGTAGAAAGGTTACATTTCTCCTACTAGGTACAACTATGTAGAAGCTAGAAAGAAGGGCTTAAGCTTGAAACTTTTATTCTATTAACCTATTTTGGTTCTTACAAGGAAAGAGAAAAGAGGACAAAGAGACAGTTTAGCAGCACTGCTTTAACAATGAAACCCTATTAACCTTACAACTACTAAAAGGAATTCCTATGCCTACATTATCCTAAAACAATCAATATCTCCAACTATGCTGGCCCCAGTTATGAGCATTCCTAAGTCCCAATCCAGCCTGATTTCTTCAAGGAAGGGAGCCTCCTCCGTGGAGTGGTCGGGGGAGTGGGAGGTGGAAAGGTGACCCAAGTACGAGCCCTTCTGGTGGTGGCTTTGCCATGACCCCCAGAGAACTCTTGGTAAACTCCCCAGTAAGGAGTAGTAATCTATTTAAATGTCCCTTTCATTCCTCCTTAGCCCCCGGGGGAAGGCGATCCACCTTCCCAGATCCTCTGGTCTGGGAAGGTCTGGGGGGGATTATCTCAGGAGAATTCTTCCCAACTGGGACTGACCTACTGAGATGAGCCAATGTTCCCAGCATGGACAGAACTCCCAAGAAAAATACCAGGGGGTGCCTAGCCCGGGATGCCCCGATAAAGAAAGTCAGCTTTGCAATTTCTTTTTTAGTCTCGTGACTTTGTCATCCGAGCAAGGGGGCATCCTGATGGCTCCCAGCATTGTTACGTACTTTATTACAAACAGAAGGAGCCATGACGATGGGAAAAGTGGTGCATTTTCAAGTGGCTAGTTTTTTGTCTTGATTCTGAACCTGCTTTTTGTGCTCCTACATGTGTCTCCCTTCGATTGAAATATAAAGAGAAACCTTATAAAATCTTAGTTCAGAATTTAAAACTACTCATCTATAAAAGGGGCAGAAAACACTGATTTGAGAGTTTTCATTAACTTTACATTCTTCTGGCAAAACATAGCATTTGTACCAGGCAGTAAATGATGCGAAATTTAAAAAATCATATGACTGAGAGAGCCAAGAAAATAGCATGAGGGAGCATATTCTGGTGAACTATCCCTAATTGTCAAAAGTGGATGATGTTGTCAGTTTCTTAGAACCAAGACACCAAAGCTGACAGTTTATTTATTATCAGATTATATCCTTGTCTTCTAAATACTATAGGACAAAGTTAAAACATTATCCTGAAACACTATTTAGAATACATGGACATTTCAATTGAATGGTTTGAAAACTTTTTAGAAATAATGCATACATTTTAAAGTAACAAATAAGTGAAAAAAATGGATTTTTAAAGGTCGCTTCAGTTAAAAACTTCATTTTACAAACAAGGAAATTTAGCCCCTAAAAAGTAAACAAATTGCTCCAGATCATGAGGATCTCAGAGCCCTGTGTTCTGTCTCCAGTCAGTAGTTTCCCACCATAGTGCATTGTCTCCTGCCCATAAATTACTAACCCATTATCTTTAGACAAAAATAAACAGATAAACTGGAAAACCACACACCCACAGCCCCTCAAAATACAAACTCGTCTTTATCTTGCCTTTCTGCCTGGTACTAAAGTATTGCTGTCTGCACGAGCGAACTGAAACCTTTGCGATCTCCAGGATTGGGATAATATTTTACTAATCTTTCTATCACAGAACCTAATCCAATACTTTGCATAGAGTTCAGTTCAGTTTAGTTGCTCAGTTCTATCTGACTTTTTGCGACCCCATGGACTGTAGCATGCCAGGCTTCCCTGTCCATCACCAACTCTTAGAGCTTACTCAAACTCATGTCCGTCAAGTCAGTGATACCATCTGATCATCTCATCCTCTGTCTTCCCCTTCTCCTGCCTTCAGTCTTTGCCAGCATCAGGGTCTTTTCCAAGGAGTCACTTCTCATCAGGTGGCCAAAGTATTGGAGTTTCAGCTTCAGCATCAGTCCTTCCAATGAACATTCAGGACTGATTTCCTTTAGGATGGACTGGTTGGATCTCCTTGCAGTCCAAGGGACATTCAAGAGTCTTCTCCAACACCAAGGTTCAAAAGCATCAATTCTTTGGCACTCAGGTTCCTTTATAGTCCAAATGTCACATCCATACATGACTACTGGAAAAACATAGCTCTGACTATGGACATTTGTTGGTAAAGTAATGTCTCTGCTTTTAATATACTGTCTAGGTGCGTAATAGCTTTTCTTCCAAGGAGCAAGCGTCTTTTAATTTCATGGCTGCAGTCACCGTCTGCAGTGATTTTGGAGCCCAAGAAAATAAAGTTTGTCACTGTTTCCATTGTTTCTCCATCTAATTGCCATGAAGTGATAGGACCGGATGCCATGATCTTAATACTGAGTTTCCAGCTAGCTTTTTCACTCCCCTCTTTCACTTTCATCAAGAGGCTCTTTAGTTCCTCTTTGCTTTCTGCCATAAGGGTGGTATCATCTGTGTATCTGAGGTTATAGATATTACTCCCAGAAATCTTGACTCCAGCTTGTACTTCGTCCAGCCTGGCATTTCACATAACACACTCTGCATATAAGTTAAATAAGCAAGGTGACAATATACAACCTTGACATACTCCTTTCCGATTTGGAACCAGTCCATTTGTTCCACGTCCATTTCTAACTGTTGTTTCTTAACCTGCATACAGATTCCTCAGGAGGCAGATAAGGTGGTCTGGAATACCCATCTCTTTAAGAATTTTCCATAGTTTGTTATGATCCACACAGTCAAAGGCTTTGGTGCAGTCAGCAGAGCAGAAATAGATGTTTTTCTGGAACTCTCTTGCTTTTTCTATGATCCAGTGAATGTTGGCAATTTGCTCTCTGGTTCCTCTGCCTTTTCTAAATCCAGCTTGAACATCTGGAAGTTCACGGTTCATGTACTGTTGAAGCCTCGCTTGGAGAATTTTGAGCATTACTTTGCTAGCATGTGAGATGAGTGCAATTGTGTGGTAGTTTGAACATTCTTTGGCATTGCCTTTCTTTGGGGATGGAATGAAAACTGACCTTTTCCAGTCCTATGGTCACAGCTGAGTTTTCCAAATTTGCTGGCATAATGAGTGCAGCATTTTAACAGCATCATCTTTTAGGCTTTGAAATAACTCAGCTGGAATTCCATCACCTCCACTAGCATTGTTCGTACTGATGCTTCCTAAGGCCCACTTGACTTTGCATTCCAGGATGTCTAGCTCTAGGTGAGTGATCATACCATCATGGTTATCTGGATCATTAGGATCTTTTTTGTATAGTTCTGTGTATTCTTGCCACCTCTTCTTATTATCATCTGCTTCTCTTAGGTCCATACTGTTTCTGTCCTTTATTGAGCCCATCTTTTCATGAAATGTTCCCTTGGTATCTCTAATTTTCTTAAATAGATCTCTAGTCTTTCCCATTCTATTGATTTCCTCTATTTCTTTGCATTGATCACTGAGGAATGCTTTCTTATATCTCCTTGCTATTCTTTGGAACTCTGCATTCAAATGGTTATATCTTTCCTTTTCTCCTTCACATTTTGCTTCTCTTCTTTTCTCAGCTATTTTTAAGGGCTCTTCAGACAATGATTCTGCCTTTTTGCATTTCTTTTTCTTGAGGATGGTCTTGATCCCTGCATCTTGTACAATGTCATGAACCTACCTCCCTCCATAGTTCTTCAGGAACTCTATCAGATCTAATCCCTGTTTGTCACTTCCACTGTATAATTGCAAGGGATTAGATTTAGGTCGTACCTGAATGGTCTAGTGGTTTTCCCTACTTTTTTCAATTTAAATCTGAATTTGGCAATAAGGATTTCATGATCTGAGCCACAGTCAACTCCCGGTGTTGTTTTTACTGACTGTGTAGAGCTTCTCCATCTTCGGCTGCAAAGAATATAATCAGTCTGATTTTGGTGTTGACCATCTGGTGATGTCCATGTATAGAGTTGTCTCTCTTGTGGTGTTGAAGGAGGGTTTTTCCTATGACCAGTGCGTTCTCTTGGCAAAACTCTGTTAGCCTTTGCCCTGTTTCATTTTGTACTCCAAGGCCAAATTTGCCTGTTACTCCAGGTATCTCTTGACTTCCTACTTTTGCATTCCAGTCCCCTGTGACGAATAAGATATCATTTTTTGGTGTTAATTCTAGAAGGTCTTGCAGGTCATCATAGAACCATTCAACTTTGGCTTCTTTGGCATTAATGGTTGGGGATTACTGTGATATTGCATGGCTTGCCTTGGAAACGAACAGAAATCATTCTGTCATTTTTGAGATTGCACCCAAGTACTGCATTTCGGATTCTTTTGTTGACTATGAGGGCTACTCCATTTCTTCTAAGGGATTCTTAATCACAGTAGTAGTCAGAATTCTCCACCATGACCCATCCGCCTTGGGTGGCGCAAACCACATAGCTCATAGTTTCATTGAGTTAGACAAGGCTGTGGTCCATGTGATCAGTTTGGTTAGTTTTCTATGATTGTGGTTTTCATTCTTTCTGCCTTCTGATGAATAAGGATAAGAGGATATGGAAGCTTCCTGATGGAAGAGACTGACTGGGGGGGGAAACTGGGTCTTGTTCTGATGGACGGGGCCATGCTCAGTTAATCTTTATTCTAATTTTCTACTGGTGGGCAGGGCTGTGTTCCCTTCCTGTTGTTTGACCTGAGGCCAAACTGTTGACCTGTGCCCTACTGGAGACTCCTGGACACTCACAGGCAAGTCTGGCTCAGTCTCCCACTGGCCTCCAAAGTCAAATTCCCTGGCAGTTCTCAGTTCCTTTGCTGGATCCCCAGGTTCGGAAATCTGTTGTGGGTTCTAGAACTTAACAATACAAGAATTTCTTTGGTATTATTTTTCTGCAGTTTGTGAGTCGTCTGCTCAGCAGCTCTATGGTGGGGCTAATGGTGACCTCTTCCCAGAGGGCTTATGCCGCATGCAGCATGACCCAGGTCTTCTGCAACCAGAGTCCCTGTCCCTGCAGCGGGTCACTGCTGACCTGTGCCTCTGCAGGAGACACTCAAACACTGAAAGGCAAATCTGGCTCAGTCTCTGTGGGGCCTGTGGGGCCTGGTGTGCACGAGGTTTTAATTGAGCCCTCTGAGCATCTCTGGAGGGTTGGGATTTGATTCTAAACTCGATTTTGCCCCTCCTACCGTCTTGTTGCGGCTTCTTCTTTATCCTTGGACATGGAGTATTTGTTTTTGGTGGGATCCAACATTCTCCTGTTGATGATTGTTCAGCAGTGAGTTGCACTTTTGGAATTCTCACAGGAGAAGATGAGCGCATGTCCTTCTACTCTGTTATCTTATTAAGTCCATAGAGTAGATGCTCAGAAAACGTTACTTTGAATTGGATGCTAAAAGAAAAATAAGCCCATATCTCTCAAATAAGCTCCTTGAGTGTTATCAGTTTTTAATGCTCCCCTCCCCCTACCATAGCATACAGAGTAATCTTCTTTCCATCCCCACTAATATTACTCTAGGTCAGATCCACAGACTGGATTTTTTCTCTCAGCTCATTTCCTCCATCTGATCCCATTACTGTAATTTCTTCTGCATGTTGCCATCTGAGTGTTTTTTGTTCCCTGAAACTTAAATCCAATGAAGATTAGACCTTCTGCTTAAAATGATTCAATTTGTTTATTACTTTAATATTTATGCCTAGGTCTAGGCCAGATAGTCATTGGGTACTAGGGGTAAAATAGAGAACAACATAGACATGAAACCTTCTACCAGGTGCATATGCTATAAGGGCAGGAGGGCACAGTTTACAACTGGCAATCCCAATGCAGTAAAGTAAGTGTTTCAAAAGGGAGAAGGCCAGGCTGCTGTGAGAACATACAGGAGAGGGCCTACCCCAGACAGTGATAAGTGGTGGGCTCAGTTCACTCAGTCGTGTCCGACTCTTTGCGACCCCAGGGACTACAGCATGCCAGGCCTCCCTGTCCATCACCAACTACTGGAGCTTGCTCAAACTCATGTCCATCAAGTCAGTGATGCCATCCAACCATCTCATCCTGTGTCGTCCCCTTCTCCTCCTGCCCTCAATCTTTCCCAGCATCAGGGTCTTTTCAAATGAGTCAGTTCCTCACATCAGGAGGCCAAAGTATTGGAGTTTCAGCTTCAACATCAGTCCTTCCAATGAACACCCAGGACTGATTTCCTTTAGGATGGACTGGTTGGATCTCCTTGCAGTCCAAGGGACACTCAAGAGTCTTCTCCAACACCACAGTTCAAAAGCATCAACTCTTCAGTGCTCAGCTTTCTTTATACTCCAACTCTCACATCCATATGTGACTGCTGGAAAAACCATAGCTTGACTCTGTGGACCCTTGTTGGCAAAGTAATCTCTCTGCTTTTTAATATGCTGTCTAGGTTGGTCATAGCTTTTCTTCCAAGTAGCAAGCATGTTTTAATTTCATGGCTGCAGTCACCATCTGAGCCACAGGTCGGGTCCTCTGGGAGGGGTACACATGCTGCTACATCTCAGAAGCCCGCCTTCATGGTGATACAAGAGGCGTGGGTAAGCATGAGCCTGGGATGACAGGGGCTCCTCCTGGGCCTGTATAACATTGCCAGCAGGATACCCAGCATGGGGGGTCGACCTCTCAGACCCCCAGTTCCCGGATGGAGAGTGGGGAGCCCCCGTCTGTATTACAGAGTTCTAAGAATTTCCAAGGAATGTACATTTTAAAAGGACCCCTCATCCCCTTCCCATCCATTCTACCAAGAGGGCCACGGCAGAATTTGGGAGGTCAGAGAAGGATTTTTGTAGGATAGAGCCGTTATGCCAAAATTGGGAAAGAAAAAAGTTAGTCAAGAGAAGACAGGCAAGAGTGTTCCAAAAATGGTATGTACAAAGATGAGATGAGTGTATGACTGTCTCGCTGACCTAAATAGAAGATCAGTGTGGTCCAGGAGTACCTAGATAAATATGAATCTGCAGAGAATAAGAAGACCAGATTATGCAGGATGTTTCAACAAGATTAAAGCCTTTGGGCTTTATATAAAGATATTGGGGACATTGAAAGATTTTAAGCAAGGGCAGTGTCATTACTGGATTTGAGTTTTAGAATTTCAGAAAAATCACTCGGTGAAATGCAGTTAATTGTAGGATGTACTTTAGTCTGAGTTTAGTTGCAGATAAAATAAACCATTGTAACTAAAACAAACAGAAGCAGTCTGAAAATGATCGGAAGAGCCAAATCTAGGCTGAGTTTCTGGGAAAACCTTCCAGAAAAACACTGCAGAACTTGTCTGCCAGGGATCTACTATGTCCGCAATAATCACTGAGCTGGAATGCTGAGAAGCTGTCTTCATCACTGCTAGCTTCAGGCCTATACTGCCTCTGCTGTAATCGAGAAGTCAAAAATCTGCTGCTAGCAAAGTGGATGCCATGGGTCTACCTTCTTTTCACTCCTGTGGCTAGAGACTGGACACTGGACTCCCTCTACAACTGCCCCTGAAAGCTAGATGCTTCCCTAACCATGCTAGTCAGCAGCAATAGGAGAGGTGAGGCCCCCACCTCTTCTTGATCTGTTACTTCCCCCTTCCAGGCCTTGCATAGGTGCACCTGATTGTTGGAGTCTACATCACAACCAGAAGCCTTGCTATGGAGGGTAGGTTTTTGTTTTCTGGAAGGAACACTGAAGGGAGTTGGCACTGATACTGAGCAAGCAGATCCATAGTGTCCACTGCAGGGGTCAAGACTGGTGTCTGAGAGAACAATTGAGAAGCTATTAAATAATTCACATGAGAGGTGGAGGTAGCGTAAACAAGGAATAAAAAGAAAGAATTGATTAGAGAGTTAGAGGTAGGTTGCTTTGATCCCAGTGTAGGGGAAGTGAGTGTAAAGTCAAGGACGCCACTGGGGGATGTTTCCCTGAGACATCCCAGGAGGAAGGCAGACTGGTGGTGAAATAATGAACTTGTTTTTCATCCTCCAAAATCAGATATCTGTGGGGCCTCCAAATGGACAGTGGGAGTTGCTGATTTAAATCTGAAGGCTCAGGAGCGAGGTTAGGGCTGAAACTAGAGATTTGTGAGTCATCAGCATAGAACTGGTAAATTAAGCTGAGTAGGAGGATGAGGTCACTCCAGAAGATTGTGTACAACAATAATACATTTCTTTTAAAAAATACCATGAAAGACAGATTATAAGGCAGTTTCCATGATGTTATGTTAGTTTACCTGGCCAAAGGGAGTTTTCAGATATGATTAAGGTTACCAATCAGTTGACAAAGTAGAGAGATTATAAAACTGGGCCTGACTTAATCATATGAGACTTTTTAAAAGATGAGAATTTTCTCCAGCGAATAGAAAAATAAATCAGAGAAATTTGAAGCATAAGAGAGATTTGATGAGAGGGAGTTCTTCATTGATGAGATAGGGGAACCTGTGTGTCAGGACCTGAGGATAGCTTCTAGGAGGTGAGAATGAACCCAGCTGACAGCCAACCAAAAAACAGACCTGTCTTATGACCACAAGGAACTGAATTCTGCCAACAAGAGACTCCAAGCTCCAGATGAGAATGCAGCCCCAGGCAACACCTTAACTTTAGCCTTGTGAGACCTGAGCAGAGGACCCAGCTAATCTGGACTCCTGATCCACAGAAGCTGAGAGATAATAGATGAATGTTGTTTTAAACTGCTAAGTTTGTGTAAACTTATTATAAATTAATTACTTATTTACACACCCAGGACACAACTCAGGAACACTGACTTTTAGGGGGCAGGCAAATGAAAAGCCTCAGAAAAAGACTGAGAAGGAGTGGTCAGAAGCATAGGAGGAGATCGAGAAGTATGTAGAGTAATGAAGCTAAAGGAAGAGATCTCGATAAGGAGAAAGTTGCTGAATGTGCCAAATATTGCTGAGAATTCAAGAAGGAATAGAAAGGGCTCACTGGATTCAAAAAAGCCATTTGAGTGAAGTGATGTGTGGAAACACCCTGAGTATATAGAGGAAAAAGTGAAAAGGGAGAAGTGAAGACGGCTCTCTTGGGAGGTTTGTATTTAAAGAAGAGAAAAGAAAGAGAGCTGGAGAAGGGACATCAAGTTTGAGGTGCTAAAAAAAAAAAGTTTGAGGTGCTCTTGTTGCTTCAGGCGGGAGAGCCATATTGATGGGTAGGAGTCAGTAGAGAGGAAGAAGTTGAAGATATGGGGGGAAGGAGTAAATACTCAGTCCTACAAGGATGCTGTGAGGGAGGTGATGCTAGCCAGACAGGGTATAGGCTAAATAAGAAAAGGGGTGTTTCTTCCATTTTGTTCAGATCCGCAAATGGTGGGAGAGGAAAAGATGCCAGCAAGCACATAGTTTGGTGGTAGGGAAGCAACTTCTTCCTCTCTGACATAGAGGCGGAGGGCAGATTATCTTCAGGTTTCTCCCAGAGACCTTGGAGAACTGGAGAGAGGATCCTGAAACAATGTGAACAGATCACTGAGGGCGCTGAGTGTGTAGTGGAGATGAGATCTGTGGCTGGATCATTCTGGAATTAGGTGCATTGGTGGAGGGTTGAGATTTGCCTGATGGCTGAGAGAGAAGGACGAAACACTGAAGTGGTGGAATTCAAGCTAGAAAAGGAGAGTCATTCCCAAGTAGGGAGTTTCGAGGCAGGAGGGAGGTGGTGGATGCTGATATGATAGAGCAGAAGGAGGCAAAGTGATGGGGTCAACGGAAGAGGAGGACCCTGTGCGCACCAGGGCCAGGTTAGAATTAGAGCAGCTGAGTGAGCCAGCTGGAAGTGTTGGGAGTGGTGTTCTGAGATGGACCTGTGAGGGCATGGTTTTAGAGGTGGGGAAGGTGGGAGGTTGGGTGGAAAATGTAACAATAAGAGTGGAGTGGTGGCCATGTAGAAAGGAGACAAAGGTCACTGGAGCAGAAAAGACCCAGGAAGGGACTCACTTGGTTGATTGATGAGTAGTAGGTTATTTGTGTGGATGTCAAAGTCGTTCAGGATGGTAGCAAGACCTGATGGAAAAGGTAACAGTGATCCAATTGCTAAAGACTCCAAAGAAGAAGTAGTATATAATGGCAGCAGGAGGAGTAGGGTGTGATTAAAAAAAGGAAGTTTTTATTGAGACAATTCACGTGCCACACAGTTCATCCATTTTTATAATTCAGTGGCTTTTAATATATTCACAGAGTTGTGCAACCATCACCACAGTCAATTTCAAAACATTTTCCTCACTCCAAAAAGAAACTCCACACCCCTTAGTCATCATCTCCAATCTCCCCAGCACTCCCCCTTCCCTACCACCCAACCCCTGGCAGTCACATCTGCTTTCTGTCTATACCTATTCTGAGCATTCAGTGTAACCGGAAGTGTATCATGGGTGGTTCTTTGTATCTGGGTTCCTTCACTTAGCATGTGTTTTCAAGGTTCATCCATGTTGTGGCAGGCATCCAGATTTCATTTCAGAGCATGAATTTATTGGCTGGAAAGAACCTCAGAAGAGTTTGGGGGAGGATGCAAGGCAAACACTTGCCTTGTATGCAAAGTCAGCTCTGGTCATTGACATTCAGCTTTGAAATTGTTATATCTCATCCTTCTCTGGGGAGCACCTAAGTCAGTATTAAACACTCATGCTTGCTTTTTCCCTCCACACCCCCAGCAGTAAACATAACCAGAAGTCTTAATGACAAAAACTGAGTCAGTCATTGTTGCTTCATGTTAACTACTTGCCTAAGAAACATTCATCTTATAGAGGAGATAATGAGCAAAACTGGCAATGCCTTAATAAGCTCTAAATTAAGCCTACATAATGTTGAACAAAATATAAGAATCAGCAGAAAAAGTTTTTTCTACTTATTGATCATTAGTGTTAATGAGAACAGCAGCAAGTGGCTTTGTTCTTGTTCACTTAGAAAGTATGAAAACAAGGTAAGCAAGCAATTAGGAAGGTTAATGTGAGGATTCAGTTTTCATCCTGATAATGGAATAATTTGTTTTCTAACCTGTTGACCTTAGAAGCCCTCAACAGCTTTATCTTCTCTGATCTTTGGATATATTTTTTCAACCATGTTGGAAACTGAAACTGCAAAAATGGGATCAGAGCCTGCTAAAAGCAATAAAGCTGAATGAATGCATCAACCTCTGGGAAATGTCAATTACAAATAAGCAGAAGGGACTGTTATCTGTATGAAGGGACTAGAGCCCCTTATTAATAATGGTACAGGAAGTAATCCAAGAGACTAAATGTGCTGGTGAGAGGGGCTAAGGCTCTCTGAGGAGCTCAGATTGTAAAAGACACTTAAGAACCTGGGAAGAGGGAGGTAGGTAGTAATCAAAGACTCAAACCACAAGAACAGCACAGAGCTATAACACTAATGCAAGAAAGACCAGCTAGAGAGAACTGAAGCTTGCTGAAGGGTATTTGAATTTGAAGTTTTATTGTTGCGTTGCAATCTCTTTTGTTTGCTCAGCATCTCTCACTCCTTCTAAAAACAGTACCCTTATTCCTTAGGGAAACTATTCTCTCCCCATACCACCATCACTCCCATTCCAAGGATGCAAACTAAAAATGCAAATCTTCAGGTTGGGACACATCACATCTGAGACTATGAAGACAGTTTTTAAAAGAGATTCTTAAAATATCACCTGCAATCTATGTTTCCTATAGATTAGAAATAGAAGTGCTTCCTGAAGACAGGAGATGAACAAATGTCTTGGTTTTCAAAACTGGGGAGATGGTGTAGTAGTGTAGTGTTAATCGCTCAGAACATGTCTGACTCTTCGCCACCCCATGGACTATAGTCAGCCAGGCTCCTCTGTCCATGGGACTCTCCAGGCAAGAATACTGGAGTGGGTTACCATTTCCCTCTCCAGGGATTCTTCCTGATCTGGGGAGATGGTAGATGATTCAAATACTAATAGGATTTCAACATTTATTCTCTGTTAAGACTATCAAGTGGGTGATGTGTGAACTCCCAAAGAGAGAAGAGGTGATGCTTAAAGAAGCCAGAATGAATTCACTAAGAAGAGATAGCCTGACAGGCCTTGCTTTCTTTTGTTATGTTTATTAGATGAGTAGCTCAAAGGAATCCTGTGGACATAGAGTTTCTGTGCTTCTACAAGGCATTTTTCAAACATTTCTGTGGCATCCTTCCTGAAAAGATGGAGAAACTGGATGGATGATTGGATAATTTAACAGCATAATCATTTTCTTGTAAGAATGCTGATTAATGGATCTCTGTCAAATCTGGCAAATTTTGATGAAGGTCTGTTTTGAACAGGATTGCTTTACTATCGTGGTCCTTTTTAACTATCTGGATACAGGCTGAATGGACCTGGTTATCAGTGTATAGAGAACAAGAATCTGGGGGAGAGTGTGAATAAATCAGATAGCAAAGTAGATTCCAAATTGGTGTTGGTCCAGGAATGATGTATCAGCTAGTATCTTTTGCAAAAAGGCAGGGTAAATATGTAAATAAATGGTCATCTCTATTAAAAGTTTAATGGAAAAGTTTTAGTGTTCTATCCTTGGAACCAAAGTTAAGGATATAGGGAGAACTTGCTAAATAGCAGCATGTTGAAAAGAAGACTTGGGGATGTTAGTGGCCAATACGAGCGAAGAGCATGATAAGGCTATAAAACAAAAGAAGAAAAAGAAGGAAAAAAAACCAATGGAATATTGGGCTCTTTAAGTAGAAATACAGTATTCTGACTGTTCTGGGCTTTTGATAATCAATCTTACTAAACTTTGATTTAGTATGTTCAATTCTGGGAAATATATTTCATGAGGGACATAGACCAACTTCAACTCCTTCATAGCAGTCCTATCATAGAGTACTGTAAATCATGGTATATGAGCAACAGCTGAAATGAGTGAGGATGGTTAGCTCAGGGAATAAAATAGGGGCAAAAGGATGGCTCTCTCACAACATAAGACATAAGACAGAATTCTCTTTAGTTTCAAGAGGAAAATGAGCAATGACAGATAAAAGTTACTGGGGTAGTAGATTTCAGATAAAATATAAACAAGTAACTACTAATAAGAGTCTGGAATCAAAGTAGGTGAGCTCCCAGTTGTTGCAGATGTTTAAACAAATGATTTGGCAGAGGGGACTCCTCTGCTATATGAAGGGTTGGACGCTCAGAACCTTAAAGGCTTTTTTTTCAATTTGAGCATCCAGAAAATCCCACCTCCAGTCATTTGTTTGGGGATTTATGGGTATGTGTTTTGATGTTGTTTCTCTCCACCCTAAGCAGAAATGAGATGTTCCTGATTTATATATCAGAAGTCTAGAATACGCAGGCACAAATGGGGTAGAAGGCCAGTGTCAAGAATTTGCTTCGGCTCTCCCCTATAATGCCCAACCCACAGGCACTCAGTGAAGACGCTCTGTTTTTTTTTGAAGCTTCTCTGTATTTCTCATGAAGATGCTTTCTCACTTTATATCTCATTTATATTCATGATTTAGCCTTGCATTGAGGTGCTTTCTCTCCTTCAAGTGCTTTCTTTTTGCTTGTGGATATCTCCTAATTTAAGAGTGAAGAATCGTGTGTTTGTACTCTAAAGAAATCACCTCCGTACTCTGATTTCCATTATTGTAAATTTATGTTACAAATTTATTTTAAAAATAAAAAAATTTTCCTAATTCTCATCCTAGTCTCTCTCCAGTAGGACTTTGATTTGAAATGTACTTGGTATTTGACACAAAAGCTTTGAAGAGCTTTTCAGGGCACAATAGAAAACATAAAACTTGCCCTACCAACCCAAACAGCCTCAGGCTTTAAATCCTGGCTTTTTCTGGGTACCTTAGTCAGTTTGCTTAATCTTTCAGAGACAAAGTTTCCTCATCTGTTAAATGAGGTCATTAATATATATGTCAGGAAGTTAGTTTGAGGGTAAAATAAAGTATGCTAATAACCTATCATAATGGTTAGTAGGTAGTAGATATACCATGGAATGTGAGTATTATTAATTTCTCACACAGTAACTTTCCAATAATCCTCAGCCTCCTTTAAAGTAACATGTCTAATTTAATTTCTTAACACCATATTATTTGTATATTAAAAAAATTTTAGTGCCAGTTGTCCGTTTCTTTCCCTAACACAATCATTTAACTACAGCTAAAATGTGCTAACTTCATAATTATTTATAGGTTTGTGAGAGAAAAAAATTTTGCGTGATGGTAACCAAGTCCAACGCATGACTTTATTATTAGCCTTGACTTTTCCTACTACCGGTTCTGCAGAAAGAAGCTATAGTTTTCCCAAAACGCCTTGCCCAGAGCAAAGCAGTTTCAGGGTTCCTGGCTCTGTAGCCTGCTCTAACCAAGCCCAGGGCACTGATTGTTTCCTTCCTGTACTTTGCAGAAATTGGCCTCCTCTGTTTGATTTGAAGTCATGAGTCTGGTTCACAGTGAGTGGTACACTCTGCTTAATGAATCATTAGTAGAACAGAGAAAAGAACAGACTCAATTACATGCTGGGTTGGTTAACCAGCCTTTCCCTGAACACTGCCCTGATCCAGCCTACGCTGAAATAGGGAGGCTTTTGTATAGCAACGACTCCCTCGCCAGTAGTTCTGTCTGTTGAACCTAAGACCCATATTCTACATTCGTGATTGATTTTAATCTGACTTGGCAGCTTTCTTAAGTACTGCAGCCATCTGAAAGCAGGAATAATGAGGGCTTTGTACAAACAGCGTAACTGCTGGATTCCAGGCCTCCTTTCGCCCTTGCTGTCTTCTTGACCATATGCTCCATCACTTGCAGGTGTCAAACTCTGTGTGATGGCCCTTCAGGGTCAGGCTCTTGGGGCTTGCTCAGAAGGTGAGAAGCCCAAAAACTAAGGGGAAGAGAATGGGGCAGATAAACGATTAACAAATAATCAAGTGATAATAAGTGCTACCCTTCTCTCCCTCACATCTGGGGCTCCAGCCTTAGAATATTAAAGTTCTTTGAATGAGCTATGTTCTCTCCCACCTCAGTGACTCTGAACACCTGTGGAATCCTTCCTTGGCCTTCAGAAAGCCTCAGCCCTTATCACCTCTTCATTCCCTAGATTGTAGCCTCTCCTATGACCTACTCTGACTAGTCCGGAAGCTACTTACAAGCAGGGACCATGTCTTTTCATTTTCCTTAGTTCAGAGACTTAACACAGTGCCTGGCATATAAAAATTGCTCAATAACTCCTGGTTGATTGACTGAACGGGTCAAGGGAGAGTTGAAGGCCAATCTAGATTTATTACATAAATAAAACAGCACCCGTCATATCCCAGCAGAGCCAGACAACCCAAATATAAACACATAAATCTGTCAAGTGGTGAGGAATGCCAAGAGGTGAAGGGAAGAGAGTGACAGAGGGAGACACACAATAAGCAGATAAACAAATAGGTCAGAAGGTGATAAATAGTGAGAAATAGAAATGTCAGAGAGGGGTCTCGGGGATCTCTATTTCAAATACACTGGTTGGGAAATGCCTCTCTGGCAAAGTGATATTTGAGCACAGAGTTGAAGAAAGTGAGGCAGTGAACCAGTAGAATCTAGGAGGTAAGCTTTCCAGGCAGAGAGAACAGAGACTGCCAAATCTTAGAGCTTGGCATGAGGAAACAAGCTATATCTAGTGTAAGGAATTGGAAGGAGACTAGTATGGCTGGAGTGAAGTGAATGAAGAGGAGAGTGATGAGAGGTGAGATAAAAACAAGAACATCACCACCACCGCAGAGACAAAAGATGCAGGATGGATTGGCCGTAAGTACTGGGCTTTGGGCCTGTATGAATGTGATAAATCCTCAGAGAAAACTTACAAATGAGACCCTAAATTCCTGTGGTTGGGAAGGAGGAGAAAAGCCAGAGGAATGGAAGGGCATGGCGGGGGGAAGAGGGGAGTCCTAATTCTGAAAAAGGAGACAGTGCCAAAAATAACAGCCTAGTATACTTGATATTACTCCTAGGTAATTGACTACGATATTCAAAGAATGATTTATAAGCACCCACACAGGAATTGAGTGAACTGTGGGAGCTAGGATGGTGGGGTCACAAAGAACATCACATAAGTTATCAGACTTCCTTTCACTTACACCTTCACGAATGATATTAAGCCGGTTGATCAAAGTAATGTAGTACAAAGAGTGTACAGAGATTTCTGCAAAGTATTTGGCAAGGTCTTGATATCCTCAGAGACGAGATGGATAGACATGCTCTGAATGGTCACCTTGTTAGCTGGCTTTGTTCTTTTTTATTACTGTTTCTTTTTTTTTAAGTGTGGTAGTAAAATACACATAATATAAAATTTACCATTTTGAAGTATACAGCTCAATGGTATTAAGTACATTCACAACATTGTATAACTGTCACTACTCTTTAGTCCCAGAACCTTAGAACCTTTTCATCACCCCAGAAGGAAACTGCCATTCTTATTCTCCATTTTCTCCTACCCCCATTCCTGTGCAATCACTAATCTGCTTTCTATGTCTGTCTGAGAGTGTGCTTATTCTGAGTGTTTTGTATAAATGGAGTCATATAACGTTGCCTTTTTTGTCTGGCTTCTTTCACCTAGCATCAGTTCATCCATGTTGTAGCCTGTATCAGTACTTCATCCATTTTAATAGATGAGTAATGTTATATCAGATTTTGTTCACCCATTCATCAGTTAATGGAAATTAGAGTTGTTTCCACCTTTAGGCTATTGTGAACAATACTGCTCTGAACATTTGTGAACAATTTTTGTTTGAACACTTATTCTTAAGTCTTTTGGGTATATACCTAGGAGTGGAATTGCTGGACCATATGGAAATTCTGTCTTTAATCTTTTGAGGAACTATTGAACTGTTTTTCACAGCAGCTGCTCTTTCCATGGGAAGTGTTGGAGGCAGGGTATAGTGGGAAGCACCAAGGGTTGGCTCCAGGAGGACTCTGCTCCTCTTTATTTCTAGAGAAGTTAAGAAAGGCAAGAGGTACTGCATCAGGAGAACATCATCAGGAATTAGGAAGACTTGGATTAATGGTCAGCAGAATGGCCTTGCTGAAGTGAGACTCATTTTATCTAGGATGTGAAGCACCTTAAATTTGCACACCACAGATGCTTCTCATCTGAACACCTTGAGGTCCTTCCTGTGAAACAACGTATTGCTCAGCTCCCTGAGGGAAGGCTCAAGCCCATCCAGCAGACTATCCATCTCTTGAAATGGCAAACTGATCAAATTTTCAAATGTCATCCAAATGGAAGTGTTTTGAATCGGGATTTAGAATCAGGATTTTGAAAGATTAAAGCAAGCAGGAAAGATGAGTTAAAGCCTAACCGGATGATATTTATTTGTGTGTGTGTGTGTGTGTGCATTTTGCAAATAACATCAGTGGGTCAGATGGGTCACCTGTAGAAAAAAATTGGAAATTTTCTTTATGTGTGTTTATTTATGGCTGCACTGGGTCTTTGTTGCTGCATGTGGGCTTGGTCTAGTTGTGGTGAGGGGAGCTACTCTTCATCGTAGTGTGTGGGCTTCTCAATGCGTTGGCTTTTCTTGTGGAGCATGGGCTCTAGGCTCACGGGCTTCAATAGTTGTGGCACATGGACTCAGTAGTTGTGGCTCACTTGCTCTAGAGCACCTGCTCATCAGTTGTGGTGCATGGACTTAGTTGCCCTGAAACATGTGGGATCTTCCTGGATCAGGGATCAAACCCCCGTCCCCTGCACTCCCAGGCAGACTATCAACCACTGGACCACCAGCGAAGTCCAGAGATTTCCTAGGCCAGTTAACACAACCAGTCCATCCTAAAGGAAATCAGTCCTGAATATTCACTGGAAGGACTGATGCTGAAGCTGAAACTCCAATACTTTGGCCACCTGATGCGAAAAACTAACTCATTTGAAAAGACCCTGATGCTGGGAAAGATTGCAGGCAGGAGAAGGGGATGATAGAGGATGAGATGGTTAGATGACATCACTGACTCAATGGACATGAGTTTGAGTAAGCTCTGGGAGCTGGTGATGGACAGGGAGGCCTTGTATGCTGTAGTCCATGGGGTCACAAAGAGTCAGACGTGACTGAACAACTGAACTGAACTGAACTGAATATATATTTTAACCAGGGTTAATTTTAAGGGTTTAGTTTTTCCTTCAAAGAGTAACAAAAACTAGGAAGAATAAATGCCTGTTTAAGAAAAATCAACATGACAATAGCTGCTGGTGCTAGAGGCTACCCAGGTAGCCTATTGAAGAACACTAAAAGTGCTTGGATTTATTTCCAACATCTCATAACAGATTAATATTAAAATTTCAGTAATCTTCTGTATCGACAAACTCAAAACCCACTGGTTACCAAATACTCTGCTTGATGTACTGATATCTCTCTTTCTTAGGAGCACTTTCCCCTCCAGGTGCCATACCTAATGCAGTTAATGAATGGAGTGTATACATGAGAGTGGGAGTAGGGGTAGAAAAAGTTCAATTTAGACACCAAATCAGAAACTGTATTATTCCAGAGTCAACTTCCACACCATTAATTTTTTAAAACTTCAAAATCAATCAAAATGCTTATAATATTTTTCATCTTCACTATCATGAGAGCACCAAAGAACAAGACAATTACGTTCTAAAAAATTACAAAAAAGTAAATCATAGAATTCCATTCAATTTTAACTATGTATAATATTTATGAATCCACAAATTGCAGATGAAAAATAAGAAAAAGGTAATAAACATGATTTGTTTCCAACTGTGAAACATGCATTAGAAAATTCAAATCTGTTCTTGCAAAGTCTTTTTCACCAGATTTTCTCCTGAGGGCCTGGGCATACTTACAGATTTTCAGATAAAGAATGCCTCATAAGACTTGAATTTTCACAACTGACTTGATTTTGACAGTCTTAGCTGATATCAAAGGACTTAACTCTTAGCCAGACCCAGAAAAAAATCTGCATGAAGTGACATAGGAATATCTGTTCCAGTCCAGTTACAGTCACCACCGTTTATAACCTTCACCTGATTTAAACTTAAATCTTTTGTCTTGCATTGTTCTTTTAACTTGCAAACAGCAGTAGGAGAAAGGGAGCTGGTAAATAAAACATCCAAGAATATTATAATTTCCAAGTGTTGAAAGAAAACTCATCTGGACATTACAGCAGGAATGATTTTAAAGTAATGTTTGCTGTTTGCAAACACAAACAAGTATTCGGTGTTATGTGGTAGTGTTTGAACTTTAAGTTAACTGATTACTTAAAACTTTTCAGGACCATAAATTCATATATCAAAAATACGTCTACCCTAGGAAAGAGAAAAACAGGAGTTGTTCCAAAACCCAGAGTAAAATGTAAATGCCTCATCTGGATAAGATGACATCTTTATGAGCAACACTCATAAAATTCAAGTCAGTGTGGGGCCATGGGAAGATTCTAAAACAACTCAACTGAGACTCAGACAGTCTTCAGGTAGGAAATACCAAAATTGAAGTCTCTATTAATTTCAGTACAATCCATTTCAAACACTTTTTTTTTCCCTCTTAAAGTCACTTGCAGACTAGAATGGTAGTGTTTGGTAAGTTATAAAAATAAGTGCAGATAAGGGCAGTCATCCCAATAAACAGCATTTTTGGAATTCTGGTAACAAATAATCACCTCTTTTAGATAAATACATGCCTCAAAGGAGATGTGAATGCATTTTGAGGTTTTCCAAAGAACTGATTTCCATTTACAATCCAAAAGCCAATGGTAAAGATAAAAAGTTCCAAAGAAAAATGTTGAAAAGAGCATCACATCTTTCTGCTTCCGAAAGATAAATGTCATATTAATTTAGCACAGGAAAATGGGTGAATATATGCACTTACTACATTTTACTGTTTTGCAGTCTATCCTAAGCCTGTAGTAATAGTTAGCGTCATGATCAAGAACACTACTACTGTTTTAATTATATATGTAAACATCTCCCTACTATTATTATCAAGAATAGAAATGTTAGACTACAGACAGAGCCCAACCAGTTGCTCTCCCTAGTTTGACATGGAATGTTCCAGTAGGGATTGGTGGCTAAAACAAGAATTGTTTATGTATTTGAGGAACCATGACTATACTAAGAAGGTCAAATATGCAGTCACTAGCAAATCCACCTTATCTCTGGGGGCGGGCAATGGATTAAGAAAAAAAAAACTTTGGAAGTTCAAGGCTTCAGTTGTGGATGATAGAGTGGAGATATTTTAAAAAATCTTCTAGATTTTCTTAATTAAAAGAACCTTACCTACATGGTTCATGTGGTACCTCTCATATAAATTTAAAACTTTTAATCTTGTTTTAAGGAAATGCTTTGAAATTCCTTAAAATACAAATAATAGAAATCCAACCAGCAGCAAAAAGATCCAAACTGTGGAGAAAAGATGGCAATTCTACTGAAAAGGAGCCCTACTTTTCCGTGCAAGGTGGCCAGCCCTGACTCAGCACAGATGGGACAATAATAGCTTAAATTGAATTCTTCTACTGCAGGGTTATCCATTTCATTAGGGATTTAGACTCAGAGAGAGAGAGCTGTGCATTTTTGCTCATTCCTGTTCTCAAAATAATAATAATATCCTTTCCTCAAGCCAGTCAATTTTATTTAAAGTTTTCTATAGTTGAGACTGCTGTAAGCTATAATACCCAGCATAATCTTTAGAAATGGCAAAGCTATATTACTTTTTACGGTGCAACCCCAATGATCTTTCCCTTTCTGTCTCATTTTTATTTAACTTACAAGAACACATAAAAAATGTTGAATTTCCCTGTTATCCCTAGTCTGTGACCCATGTTAAATTGTATTTATCTCAGTGAAAAACGTTTCCACAGCAATCATTTTTTGACATATAATTTTACATAATGAAGCATGAGTGACTATCTACGATAAATTTAAAAAAACAACACACACTGACATTGTTGCACTGATTGGTTGAGAATCTGCTATATAAAACAATAGAGTTATTTCTAATATTTGCTTGAGTTGGCCATTTTTCTTATGAAGAACACACAGAGTCAAGAGTGGGCAGAGTGTGTGCATACAGGGAAAAGTTAATCTATGCCTGTCTTTATTATGATAATGGAGTACTTTACTCTCAAGAAATGAAAGAGAATTGTATCCATTCCCAGTTCCCCTTGTGATGGTGTTAGGGAATGTTCTCCTTTAGTGATCAAAAGGAGAATGTGAAAGCTCTTTGTAAGCTATAAAGTAAAATTCAAATATAAGTTAGTATCACTGTTGGCCTAATACTTATTTGTATCTGAGGCTAAAATAAGACACTTGGAGGTTATTTCCTGTCTGGTTCTTCCAAAGCAGATCCTGAGACTAGGATTTGAGTGCCAGGAGTAAACTGGGGATGTGACCTTAGGGAACATAAGTAAAGGAGTGGGGACTTTTAGACCATGAGGGAGAAGTCAGCAAAAAAGGCTGAGTTAAGTCACTGGCACTTCCTAGATGCCCTGCACCACTGAGCCCACGCTAAAGGTGCTAGTGAAGCCCTGGGGTAGAGATGGAGAGAGACATGGGTGGTTGCTGGAGGTGAAGAGCTGTCAGCAGGAACAAGACTGTCTTTCCCAACAGCTGTAGGTGACCTAGGCCCTGCCAGGGGCACATGGGGCAGGGCATTTGTATAGTGTGTGCTGAGAAGGCAACCATCATATACAGGCTCAGAAGCAAAGTCAAGAGCAGGCTTCTGGAGTCTGATTTGTGCTGTCTATCTTGGTCCCAGGCCGATCATAAACACTTTGCATGGGTGAAGCATTCTAGGTGAAATTACCCTCAGTTTCCTTTAATACTGTGTATTGGTGCCACTATTAGCTATTTTTAGACGTTGAGATTGAAGTGCTGTCCAGCCTCTGCTAGGTTTCATGAAATTTATTGATATGGTTTGAGAGGCAACACATTCTAGTACAATTTGTTTTAAGCCTGGATTCTCATTAGAATCATCCAAGGAGATTTGAAGGAAAATACTGGCCCCACCCCCATTTAAAATAAGGATCTGTAGATGTGGGGCCAAGGTCTTGGTGTGTGTGTGTGTGTGTGTGTGTGTGTGTGTAACCTCTCCAGATGATTTTTCTTGCAATGAAAATTTAAATCACTTAGTAATGAAAAGAATGTAGCTTTGGAAAAACTTTGAAATCAGGTAGCCTTATGTAGAGAATGCAGCCACTCCACTAAGCAGCTGTATAGAATTCTGTGAGTAACATACCTTCTCTTGGGCTCAGTTTCCTCATTTGTAAAACAGGGATACTATATCTATGTCACAAACTTCTCTGAGAATTAAATGGATGCAAAAAAGCCTACTCTTGTGCCTGGCACACAGTTGGTGCTTAATAAATGTCAGTTCTCATCTTCCCCGTATTGTCAAACTTGCTCTGAAAAGTACTTCTGTGTCTCCATACGTTGGAAAATGAAAATTAAGTTTTTAAGTGTAGATGGAGAAGGTGGAGAGCTGTAAGAACAAATGGAGGAGAGCAGGATTGGATTGTTACACTGTCAGAAGTTGAGAAAAGAGAATATACCAAAAGAACAAACAACTGACTGAAAGTGGAAACAAGAAAACCACAAACCAGCTGAAATACAACTATGCAGTGGCTTCTTCTTGAACAGATTTAGGTTGGCATGAGAGCTAATCCCTGCCAGGATAAGTGGATACTGTGGTGACAGGCCTTGCCCTCATAAGAGTGTGTGGAGTTGAAGTCCCAAGTGGAAATACCTTCAAAGCACAGGTAAAATGTTTACCAGGAAGCCTCTGTAGCACTCTGTGCTGTGCTAAGTCACTTCAGTCCTGTCTGACTCTTTGTGACCCCATGGACTGTAATCCACCAGGCTCCTCTCCCCATGGGATTCTCCAGGCAAGGATACTGGAGTGGACTGCCATGGCTTCATCCAGGGTTATAGCACTCTAGATTAGGCTAAGTACCCTCTTCTTGGGTTACTTTTAAATTAGCATTCAGAGTAACTATTTGTGTGTTGACTAGAAGACTCTGAATTTCTTTGAGGCAGGGCTGTGTTCTTTCATTGACAATACTCGTAAACAATTGAATTCAACCATTACCAAACTAAAACTTCGTGAAAACGAAGCCCAGAAAAACATGTCAAACTTTGAGATTGTCTCTCGCAACAAGTGGCAGCCTTAATGCCTTCCCCTTTGTTTCAAGAATGCTGAGTATGTCCAAGTAGAGAAGAGTTTGAGAGACAAAGTGTGCACCTGTTTTGCTTCCATAAAGAATGCCTGTCTTAAAATGGTGACAGTATTGCATAAGAAGCATAAATGGAGCTGAGACTCTTACTACTGAACTTTATTAGTTGTGTGAGCTAGTTCTGAGTTGGGGTTTCTGTATCTAGAAAACCAGTTTCCAAGTAAATATGATGGTTTTGAGTAAAGACAGGATCGAAAGGCAATCTTTTGACCCTCTGCTCAGCCAAATAAGAAAGAGCCTTGGGTAAAGAGTTGAGCATGACTGAGCAACTAACAATTTCACTTTGGGCCTGGAACACTTTCTTACCAAGAGGTGAAAAGCCCACACAGCCCGTCCTGGTCTTTCTGTCTTGGATGGAGTATCTTTCCCTGTTTTATGCTCACAGAATGTTGATGGTGCCTAAGTATGTATGTTAACGGCCCACAGGCATGCACCCAGCTTTCAATATTTCAGATTCCACAGGGAGAGATCAGGGTCCTTCTGTTGCAGCACAAGAGGGGTGTGCATAGACCAGTTGCTCTGTGTTGGCTGCCCTCGGGCCTGCTGGCCACAAGGGGCTGAAACCCACTATTGAAGCTGATCTTGCTCTGTTTCCTCTCTATGTAAGTAAAGCATCATTCCATCTGGTGCTTGACTGTGTTGTGTTTTCCTTGGCAACTCAAACCCAACACACAGTAGGTAGAAGTGTTCTAAATCCTCTTCTAGGGTTGGTAGCCAGTACATGGTGTTCAGCCTGACAGTCACATTTATGCAAAGGTATAGTGAATGCCTTATCTTTAGATAAGCAGGATGACAACTAAATTTCTTAGCATCAGTAGTTGTATATAGTTGGAACTTTTCAAAACAGATAGTAAAGCAAACCAAGGACTTTAGGTTAAAAGGGATTTATTGGCAGGATCTTGGGATAATTCATTGCTCACTGTGTCTCAGTGGGGCAGTGATGTGATTGGTGGAAAGATGCCCATAACACAGTTAAAGGAATGTGCTTTTTCTGATATCAAAAGATATAAAGACAGCTGCACCCAGCAACCTCACAAAACAGAAGACGATGTGGCTTGCATCCTTATTCCTCCAGGATCCCCTTAAGGACAGTGAGCACAGAGTGAGAACTTTGCTCTTCTCTACCCTTGGGGTCTGTTTACTCTCTTAGCCCCTTTCAGTCATACTGAAGAGAACCTGCTACCTGCTTGCCTGCTCACTGTATATGAGAAGTAAGACACAGAGATATAAGCAGATAGAAGGTATAAGAAGTAGGCATACCCCTCATTTGTCATGAGACTGGTAACATTATAGGTTAATTTACCACAAGTTTCTAGGTCTGAGCCTTCAGACCTGCCTGAGGTCCATTCCATACTTCTATAATAGAGACTGAATGAACAAACCCAACTCTTAGGGAAGCAAGAACGTGGGAACCTCAGGGACAAGATTGGAACCCCCTCTCTTCAAGATTCTGACTCTTTGCCCATATCAACCAGAATGCTGAAACTCTTAATTGATGGCAGATCAAGGGCTCACATTCTCCCAGCAGTTTTATTCCCTTAGGACAGATTTGAAAATGTCTAGGGAAGGCCTCTAACAGAGCAAACTTGGATCGTGTATCCTGTCCTATGAATTGAGTTGTCTTAGCTCAAGCAGCTTTAACAGAATATTATATATTGGGTAGCTTAAGCAACATTTATTTCTCAGAATTCTAAAGGGTGGGAATTCTGAATAGGGTGCCATCATGGTTGGGTTCCGATGAGAGCCTTCTTTCTGCTTTACAGCTGACCATCTTTTTACTTAGCACAGAACAGAGAGAAGAAGCAAGCTCTCTCTACTATGAGAGAGCCCCATTTATGAGGGCTCCACCTCATGACTTAATCACTTCTGAAAGAAAGGCTCCGCCTCCTAAAGCCCATGCATTCAGGGTTAGGGTTCCAACATATGAATTTTAGGCAGACACAAACATTCAGTCCATAACATGGGTTAAACAGATAGGGTGATGGGAGTTGGGAGGAAGGTATTATGACTAGTAGCACCATTACAATCACACCATTGGACCAGTGAAGATGAGTCCTCCAAAAGAAAGAATGAATCGTTCTCACAAGGTGGAGTGATGGCCACATAAGGTAAGTAGATGCCACCACAGCAATAAACCTTCAAAATCCAAATAATCTTCACCACTAACGCCACTAACTGACCCAGTTCAGGAAGAGATGTCATCCTCAAGGGCCTTGTCTTTTAAAGAATGGTGCCCAACAGGGTTGTTTTTCTAATAATGTTTAGTCATGACAAATATTGCTGTGTTCCTGTCCCTTCACGAAAATACTTAAGGACAGAGGGTAACTGTGGTTCTATTTCTAGAACATGGCTAGAATATGCACATTCATAGAGACATTAGGAAGATTAGAGGTTGCCAGGGCCTGGAGAGAGGTGGTGGTGAGAGTTAAAGAGAGTTTCTTTTTGAGGTGATGCAGATATTCTAAAATTACGATGATGGTTGCATAACTTTGTAGATATAGTAAAACCATTGGATTGTACACTTCAAATGGATGAATTATATGGTATGTGTATTATATCTCAATGAAGCTGTTAAAAAAAATAGAAGACTAAATGGTTTCCTTGGAAAGAAGTTTAGAAGCTGGCAAAATAAGAAAAGCAGATGGACACCCATGCAGCAAACCAGACCCACAACGGAAGACAGTGGGTGGGGACAAGGTCATGATTTAACTTGGAGCTGTTCAAAGTATGGGCCCCTTACCAGCAGCTGGAGCTCCTGGGGACTCATTAGAAATGTGAATTTTGGGGCTTCATTGGTGGTAGAGTGGTTAAGAATCTGCCTGCCAATGAAGGGGATATGGGTTCGATCCCTGGTCCAGGAAGACTCCAAATGTTGCCAAGCATAAGCCTGTGTGCCACAAGGAGAAGCCACTGCAATAAGAAACCCACGCCCTGCAAGCAAAAGTCACCCTCCAGTCGCTCGCTGCAACTAGAGAAAGCCCGCATGCAGCAGCGGAGACCCAGCACAGCCAAAAATAAATAAATAAATCTTAAAAAAAGAAAAAGAAAGAAAGAAATGTGGGTCCTACCCAAAGCTACGAAATCAGAATCCCTGGGCATCACTAAAGCTGAGGAAGTATTAATTTAACTCATTGTTGCCTTTATTTATTTATTTTTTTTGGTGCAACTTTCTCAGTCCCTTTATATTTTTATTTTTTTTAAAATTTTCTTTACTTTATTGTGTTGGTTTTGCCATACAATGACATGAAACCGCCATGGGTTTACATATGCTCCCCCTCCAGAACCCCCCTCCCTCCCATTGTTGCCTTTAATAAACGAAAACTCCTTCCATAAACAGTGTGCGAGGTGCTTTCCAAACTGCAGGCCAAACAAGATATAAAAGCAGCATTAATGCATTAAAAAAAATGTTACTTGGGCAATGGAACCTTAATTCTGTGTTTTGAAGATAAAGATACCAACATAGCAGGGCTTATTAGCAGCCAGCAGTTATTTGCAAAGAAGGTAGTTATTTGCTGAAAGCTGCTGAAGCAGTTAACCAGCCTGATGTGCCTTGAAGCTGCAAGTATTTTCTCCATGACCTGCTGGAGAGATACCTCTATCATTTTTCTCCAGTGAAGATGCTGAAATTGGTGTGAATGCAATGAAAGCTGAGATGCAGGTGGAAATTCAGAGATAGTTTTGTCATCTTGAAAGCCAATTACTTGCTCCAATGCCACATTTCCAGATCCAAGGTTTGAGGACAAATTTATCTCCTGTGATCATGTGAAGCATTGTAAGTGCTGAACACATATTAGAAATAAAAAACCAGAGCAAGAAAAACAATCTTAAGGCAGCTCCTGAAAATATTCAGAAATTATCTTCTTTAAATCCTGCACAAAGCTCAGTTGGTTGAGCCTGCTTCAGTGAAATTGCACTGTCACCATCGACCTAACCTTGGACTCCAGGTGCCGGGAGCCTTCAGGATGCCCCCTCACTCGGATGACAAAGTCAGGAGACTGAGAAGGAAACTGCAAAGTGGATTTTCCTTCGGGGCATCCCAAGGCAAGGCCCCTCCTGGTATTTTTCTTGGGAAGTTCTGTTTATGCTCATTTGTTTATGTTTTAGCTCATCTCAGATCAGTCCCAGTTAGGAAAAATTCATCCTGAGATAATTCCCTCAGACCTTATTTCCCTCAGAGGATCTGGGAAGGCAGATTCCCTTTCCAGAGGACTAAGGAGGAATAAGGGACATTTAAATAGATTACTATACCTCCTACTAGTTACTGGGGAGTTTACCAAGAGTTCTCTGGGGGTCATGGCAAAGCCACCACCAGAAGGGCTCGTACTTGCGTCACCTTTCCACCTCCCACTCCCCAGACCACTCCACGGAGGAGGCTCCCTTCCTTGAAAAAACCAGGCTGGAATGGGACTTAGGAATGCTCATAACTGTGGCCAGCATAGTTGGAGACACTGATTGCTTTAGGGGAGTGTAGACATAGGAATTCCTTTTAGTAGTTGTAAGGTTAATAGGATTTCATTGTTAAAGCAGTGCTGCTAAACTGTCTCTATGTCTTCTTTTCTCTTTCCTTGTAAAAACCAAAATAGGTTAATAGAATAAAACAGTTTCAAGCTTAAGCCCCTGTTTCTAGCTTCTACATAGTTGCACCTGGTCAGGGAACATTTGGCAGGAGGCTTCCTGTGTTAATCCCTGAATATTCAGAGATGAGTGGAAAGGCACACCTTTCCTGGGGACAAAAGAAATGCATACATTCTTAAAGTAAAGTAACCATTTACAGCCTTCTTCCCTCTCCGATAAGGAAAGAGAGTTTTTTACAACCCCCTCTTTTTGAGATAGATTCTAGCCCTATGTTTCCTGGATAAGTGGCAAGACTTTTATGTTTGCTGAAAAGGCTATCTTGTAATACAGTGAATATTTGCCCACATTATGCTAAATGAAGGTATGCTAGAGACATTCAAATGGTAAACATACTATTGTTAAGTCTGATTATGCAGAAATCCGACCTTTTGCAAGGAAAATGAGCTTAATGTTAAAGTTGTTGATGGTAGGCAAAAAACAAAAGTTTGCATAAAATAGTTGTGATGTAATGGGGATGTTCTTTGGCTATAAAACTGTAAGCTAACAGAAGTAAAGTGAGAGACTTCTCCACCGCCTTTTGGAGAGACTTCTACATCACCTCACAAAACTAACAGGAATAAAGAGAGACTGCTTCATTACCACACACCGACTCAGCTCAGTTCTTCCGCCGATGCCACTCATCCCTCAAGACCCCCGACCCTGCCGGGGCTGGACCCCGGCATCCAGGAGGTAAATTTTGACCTTGGTCAGTTACTATTAGGAAAGAAACTTAGTAAATCTGTGACGGTGTCACTAGGGGCAGAATTCCATGCAGGTGGTGCTGGCCACAAATATGGTGTACCTGTTCTGACCTCACTTGAAAGGAATATACCTTTGGTACAAAATTACAAACGATGGTGCAGTGGTTGAAAGAGCAGGCCAGCAGCTGTCTGAGCCCAAATGTTTCTATAGCTAGAGTAAACCATTGCACTTAAAAAAATGACAATAACTTTTAATAATAAAATTTTAATATTGTAAAATAAAATTTTATGTATGTAATTTCATCTTAGGATAGAATATTTGGTTCTGGCCTTGCTTGGGCCATTGGGCATGTGGCTGAACTGTGTTTTTTGTGCTTTAGAGTGGACAAAATTTAAAATTAACATTCAATCTCCTGGTTCTGAAAACAATTGCTTGGCCTCCTTTGCAGCTCCATATCAACTTGTGTCCTTGTTAAATTTTCTTCTCCTTCCCATTTTCTGCTTTATTCCTCTCAGAAGACAAATATAAATTCCTTTCCTTTTCTTAAGGGAACAATTTGGCCATCTCCCACCTCTGCCTTCAAATTCATCTAGGGCCTTTCTTCCTATTGTTAAGGTCTTATAGCAAGTACTGAATTCTAGAGCAGCACCTTGCCCAGACCCTTATGTAAACAAAAATGCATATGAGCAAATATATATATATATACACACACACTATGTATAATATACATGATATGCAAACAATGAAAGATACTAAATATTCAACTAAATAAAAATTTCCAGTGAGTGGAAATCAGGAGTGCATGGGAACTCTCTATGCTATCTTTACAATTTTTCTGCAAATCTAAATTTATTCCCAAAATTTAAAAATTATTTTAATAATGGATGCTGCTGCTGCTGCTAAGTTGCTTCAGTCGTGTCTGACTCTGTGCGACCCCATAGACGGCAGCCCACCAGGCTCCCCCATCCCAGGGATTTTCCAGGCAAGAACACTGGAGTGGGTTGCCATTTCCTTATGAAAGAGTAATATGTTGGAGAAACAAAACAATCCTTCCAGCAAGACCTCCTCCATATCAATTTTAGAAGAGAGAAAACACATGATGCAGGTAGTCCGTGCAAGAGACTACAAATTAGGACAAAGTCTCATGTAATTTATAGAGCAGAGCAGAGGAAAGAGCAGTGACTTCTCTTATCTCGGGAGAGACAAAGGAGTGTGCCTTCTGAAAGTCTCCTACCAACCCCTTAGCTAATTCCAGAGGTACACATGTATTTACAATTCTGTTTGCTCCTGGCCTTGGAGATAACTCTGTTGTAAAGACTGGAGACTGGGCTTAACCCGTAGAGAGATTTATCTCTATTCCAAAGTTTAGAATGAAGGCTCAGATTCACTCTGTCCCTAAGTTTTAGGAAGTACTCTCAAGAAAAGAGGTGGGTAGGAGAATGATCTCTTTGCCCACTGTAAGCAGAGAAATTGATTTTATTTGCTCTCACAGTATCCTGGGCGGAAGACATGCAGCAAGGAGAACTGATAGGCTGCTGGTGAGGATGTAAATTGGTAAACCTCTTTGGAAAACATTGACTATGCCAAAGCCTTTGACTGTGTGAATCATAACAAACTGTGGAAAATTCTTAAAGACATGGGAATAACAGACCACCTGACCTGCCTCCTGAGCAATCTGTATACAGGTCAAGAAGCAACAGTTAGAACTGGACATGGAACAATAGACTGATTCCAAATTGAAGGAGTACGTCAAGGTTGTATATTGTCACCCTGCTTATTTAACTTATATACAGAGTACATCATGAGAAACGCTGGGCTGGATGAAGCACAAGTTGGAATCAAGATTGCCAGGAGAAATATCAATTACCTCAGTTACACAGATGACACCACCCTTATGGCAGAAAGTGAAGAAGAACTAAAGAGCCTCTCAATGAAAGTGAAAGAAGAGCGTGAAAAAGCTGGCTTAAAGCTCAACATTCAGAAAGCTAAGATCCTGGCATCTCGTCCCATCACTTCATGGCAAATAGATGGGGAAACAGTGACAGACTTTATTTTGGGGAGCTCCAAAATCACTACAGATGGTGACTGCAGCCATGAAATTAAAAGATGCTTGCTCCTTGGAAGAAAAGCTATGACCAACCTAGACAGTATTTTTAGAAGCAGAGACATTACTTTGCCAACAAAGGTCCATCTAGTCAGAGCTATGGTTTTTCCAGTAGTCATTTATGGATATGAGAGTTGGGACTATAAAGAAAGCTAAGTGCCGAAAAATTGATGCTTTTGAACTGTGGTGTTGGAGAAGACTCTTGAGAGTCCCTTGGACTGCAAGGAGATCCAACTAGTCCATCCTAAAGGAAATCAGTCCTGCATATTCATTGGAATGACTGATACTGAAACTGAAACTCCAATCCTTTGGCCACCTGATGAGAAGAACTGACTCATTTGAAAAGACCCTGATGCTGGGGAAGATTGAAGGTGGGAGAAGGGGACGACAGAGGATGAGATGGTTGGATGGCATCATCGACTCAATGGACGTGAGTTTGGGTAGACTCTGGGAGTTGGTGATGCACAGGGAGGCCTGGCGTGCTGCAGTCCATGGGGTCGCAAAGAGTCAGACACAACTGAGCGATTGAACTGAACTGAGAAAAAAGGAGATGCACCTACCCTAAGAAACCCTGATATCTTTGCACCAGGAGATGTAAAGAATAAAATGGCCTCCAAGCATTATTCAAAATAGCAGCAAACTGAAACAACCTAACAGTCCACTGACCAGAATGATAAATAAGTAAATGGTAGTATTTTCAGTAACAGAATGTGATGGAGCCAGTGATCATGACTGGATTAGAATTTCACCCATCAACATGGCTGTCTCACAAATACACTAATGAGTAACAGAAGTCACAGAGTATAGAATATATAAAGTATGAAAACACAGATATAACATTCAGAAGCAACAACTTTAAACAAATACTTTTTAGGGATAGATATACATGTTATAAAATTATTAAGAAAAGCAAGGAAGTAGTAAAAAGGGGATACATAGTTAACAAAAATCTGTATCCCTTTTACTTCTGGGAGTGAAAGGGGTCCAGATAGGGGCCTTGAAAACATCAGTAACATTATTTCTTAGATTGAGCAGTGGATACATAGATATTTATTTTATTATTCTGTATACATTATGCAGGTAACATAATTTTTTAAAGTATGAAGTAGCTTGTGATAGATTATTTGCCTTAATGGATGGTAGAGATGGTAAAAGCTATACTGGAGTGGGTAGCTGTTCCCTTCTCCAGGGGATCTTCCCAACCCCAGGATCAAACTCAGGTCTCCTGCATTGCAGGCAGATTCTTTACCAGCTGATCCACAAGGGAAGCCCTTTGAAAGGAGGAGTCACATAGTTTTTCAAACTTGGGATGCATATTAGAGTTCACTTGCCCCACCCCTTCCTTTTGGGAATGAAGAAATAGAAGTATAGGGAAGTATCTTTTTAAAAACTCAGTATATCTTCTTCACTGTCAGACCAGTTGCAAGGTGGAAAAATCTGGATGAAAAGCTCTTTTGAGAAGAGCATTTTACGAGTTGAACACCATAGCCCTACAAATGTCAGGCTGTGGTTCTTTTTTTTTTTTTTCGGTTTTTCATGCTTCTCTGCTCAGTATTGCTATCAGCCCTATTCAGGGGCCCCCTGAGTGGGTAGTTCAGCTATTATTGGTTAGATGTGGCTATGAGTGAATGGGCAACTCAACTTCCTCTTTTGCCCCCTGGCAGGTGTTGCCTGGGGCCTTTGCTTCGGGCCTATGAGATTACATCTGTGGTAGGAGCAGCACCAGAAGAACATCCTGTACATGGCCTCCTGGAGTCCTAGGTCATCATCCCCACACATCCAGAGAGTGCCAAGTGCCAGCAATGTTATGTATTAATATTATTCACTTCATCTTTAAAAAGCTACCTCACTTCATCATAGACTCACACAACTACTCAGTAACAGAATTTATAATTCCCTCTCCCACCCCTGCGAGTTTTTTTTTCATAGAAGAGGAAGTAGAGACTCAGAAGTTGACTTGTCAAAGTTCACACCTTCAAAAATGACTGTCAAGTTCCAACTCAGAGCTGCTTGGTTCCAAAGTAAGTGCTGTTTTCACTATGACCTGCTGTGAAGTATATTATTATTATTTATTATTTTTTAACAACAATAACAAAAACAACAACAAAGTGACTTATTTGCAACACAGCCCAGTTCTCATCACTTTAATACAGCATTGGAGTAGTAGAGTCTCAGTAACTATTTAATCTGGTTTTTCCCCTGTCATGAATTGGCAATTTATTTATGATTTTAGTATTTCACTGGGAATAAGATTGCCAAATTAAATATTATGCAATGTTTGGGACATGTTTGTACAAAAAATTACTCATTGTTATCTGAAATTCAAATTTAACTGGGCATCTTTTTAAAAATTAATTAATTAATTTTAATTGGAGGATAATTACTTTACAGTATTGTGATGGTTCCTGCCATACATCAACATGAATCAGCCACAAGTATACATGTGTCCCCCTAGCTTGAAACCCCCTCCCTCTTGCCTCCTGGCATCTTCTATTTTTAATTGCTAAATCCGGCAACCCTAACAGAAAACCTTTGAGGAAATACTTTATTATTTCTATTGAGGTTCTCCTCTTCACGAGGTAAGGAGAAGCACATGGGATAGGTTAGCTACTGAGTAAAAGGGTTAAGTAAGTCTTCTTGAGTTTTAACTGGGGGTGATTTTGCCCCCTCCCAACGTTTAGAAATCAGTGAAGATATATTTGGTTGTCCTAGCTGAAGGAGGGCTTACCTTGGCACTTAGTGGGTAAAAGCCAGGGATGCTGTTAAATATCTGACACTGCACAGAACAGCCCCACAACAAAGAATTATCTGGTCCAAAGTGCCAGTGGTACCAAGGTTGAGAGGGTTTCCCTCATAGCTCAGTTGGTAAAGAATCCGCCTGCAATTCAGGAGACCCTGGTTCGATCCCTGGGTCGCGAAGATCCCCTGGCAAAGGACTAGGCTACCCACTCCAGTATTCTTGGACTTCCCTTGTGGCCCACCTGGTAAAGAATCTGCCTCCAATGTGGGAGACCTGGGTTTGATCCCTGGGTTGGGAAGATCCCCTGGAGAAAGGAAAAGCTATCTACTCCAGTAGTCTGGCCTGGAGAATTCCATCAACTGTATAGTCCATGGGGTTGCAAAGAGTTGGACACAATTGAGCGACTTTCACTTTCACCAAGTTTGAGAAACCTTGCCTTATAGAATCACTCATCTAAGGTAGTATAAACCCAAAAAAATTATATATGCGTGTTTTAAATCCCTTTAAGGCTACCAATATATTTCCAAATAGGGCTTGGCCATCTTCCATTTTTCAGAAAAGTAGTGTCAAAGCTGTTTATTTATCTGAACCAGTTAACTCATAACTATGGATGCTGGTGGCAGCAGAAGCAGACTCAACTTTTTACATATCATTATAATGAACTTTTGATATCAGATTTACACTCGTAATTATGTTTTTTGAATAATGATTTTTATGTATTTTTACTGTTCTTTTTACAAATAGAATAATTCCTGTGAACAATAAGCAAATCCAATTTTAAACTATAGAAATGTAGAAGTGTGTGATGGTAGATGAATTTTCACTAGAAAACTCAAATTTTTAATAATTTTAAGCAGCAATGACACATGTTATTTGTTAACAAAAAATTTTAATTAACCTTTAAGATTAAACCCGTGTGCTGGAAACTAAAGGGAGATACAAGAAGCATAAAAGAGCTATGCCTTTTGGAACTTTCTATCTGATCTGTAAGAGAAGACATTTCTCAAACCAGCAAGTATTAATAGCATGTGAGTCAGTTTATGTTATGTTAATTTATGTTTATGTTAAGTTATGTTTATGTTTATGTTAAGTATACTAAGTCTTTCAGAACTGCTTTCAGATCAACAATCAACAGTAAGGTAGAGTTTTCAGGGACAAGGCAGGATTTTCGAGCAGCTAACAATTTTGGCCCATTCTTTTCTCTTAAAGCTGGTAAATATCATGGACTCACTTCTCTTGCCCAATCCCAACAACAAAATACACACACAATTATATATACAATATCTAAGTTTTCACTGATCCCCCTTGAAACCTATGCTCCAAAGATATTCACAGCCTTGGTGAAAAAGCTCTGTTCTGCTAGAGAATTAGATCTGATTAGACCAACGAGAAAAAGAATAGGTTTCTAAGGGCAAGGAAGCAGGCCCAAATTGCCAAGCACCTCCTATACAATCTGGTACATATTAAGTAGCATTCTTGATTTGTACTAGGGGCAGAGTTAGAAATGAAGTGATCCTCAGAAACAGTCTCTGTATTTGGTTGAAATAGATGACGGTCAAAACTGGTTGGGTATTGACAGTTTCATGCAGTTCAACCTGATACATGCTGTACATAATGAAATGCACTCTAATCCAATCTATACTTCAAGTCAGTAAGAGCTTTGAAAGTGAAAGTGAGGTCACTCAGTCGTGTCTGACTCTTTGGGACCCCATGGACTGTAGCCTACCAGGATCCTTCGTCCATGGGATTTTCCAGGCAAGAGTATTAGAGTGGGTTGCCATGTCCTTCTCCAGGGGATCTTCCCGACCCAGTGATCAAACCTGGGTCTCCCTCATTGTAGGCAGATGCTTTGGTTGGTCCCAAAGTTGGAGTTGCTGTGGCTGTTGGTCCTGGGGTCCAATCACTGAATGATCGGAGAGACTGCTTTAATTTTTTGTTTTAATAACTAATGGAAGTTGGGAAAGTTGTCTTTTGGCTATTTGCTGTGTGACTCCTTTTCTCCTTTATCTGCTTCCTTTCACTGGGACATTGGCATGTAGAACTTGGACCTCCAAGTGCACAAAATGTGCCCAAGTCTTGAATAGCGAGTAAATCGACCTGTAAAGATAATTCTAACTTCAGTTTGTAGCCTTTAACATTTTATCCAGATTTATTTCGGGGCTCTGAAATGAAAAAAGCGTAGTATATTTTAAATTTATTTCTTGTCAAGAGCCACTAGTGATGGGGAACACAAGAGACCCTTGTTCAACATGCTTGAAAATGAAAATTTATTATATTTTGGTGTGATCAATTTAGAAAAAGAAATTTCTATGTTTAAAAAAAAGACTAAAGACAACACATACTAAAATTATTTGAATTTTACAGATGATACCCTACTAATATTTTTAGTTTAGCACCATCTGTTTATCTGAAATTAAATTTCTGACAAATGGTCATGCCAGGAGATGCTGTTTTTATTTTTATGTGCAGCTGAAACATAGAATAATAAAAATCTGCTAGAGTTGAAGAAATATGTTCATAAAATGTTTCTTTTTTAATCTGAGTTGGCTGAGAAAATGACTTTTTAATCTAGTGGCAGCTGCTTTCATTTGGCTGGTGTTCAGGCTAGTTTATGTTGGAGACAGATCATTTGTTTTATATTTGGATGCAGTATAACAAACAGTGCCTTTTGAGCTATGAGGAGGACCCAGATATCACAAACATCTTATTTTCCCTATTAGTCTACCTTTCTAATTATTTCTTGTTTCTCTGACAGCACAAATGTCATGCAATAGGTTTGTAAATTAAAAGCACAAGTGGCAAATTGCATACCACCCAGTTGCTGTGTTATTTTTAATCAACTCTAAGAAAGTCAAACCCTACACATTAATTGGCATTTGTTTACAGAAGAAGCAAATGATGGCTTTTGAAAATATGACTCAGTGAAAACACTTCTTGTCACACTGGCTTGCAAATAGAATCATTGCATTCCCTTTGGGTACTATGGGTGATTCCACTGGGAGCCTGATTCTTCCCAACAGAGTGTTAATTAAAGAGAGCCACCTCTTGGCACCTCTCTTGCTCCAACTACACTTCAAAATCCTCTAGCCGCCTCTTTAATCAACAGCATATGTTGGGTGTCTACCTTTAGTGTGAGGTGCTACAGCTACCACCCTGATTTCAAAGGCAGTGGCAAGGACAGGGTTTTATTACATTGCTTCAAAGTCAGGGCACCTAAGCCTATGTTAGCAAAGTCATTAATATCTGCCATTGACTTGGATGGTTGAACTTCCCAAGGAAAGTGTAAATGTAATAGTCGAGAGAGATCTTGCCTTTTTCTCTTTGCACCTCAACACTTAGCATATAGATCTGCTTCAGTTCAGTTCAGTCACGTCTGACTCTTTGTGACCCCATGAACTGCAGAACACCGGGCCTCCCTTTCCATCACCAACTCCCAGAGTTTACTCAAACTCATGTCCATTGAGTCGGTGATGCCATCCAGCCATCTCATCCTCTGTCATCCCCTTCTCCTCCACCTTCAATCTTTCCCAGCATCAGGGTCTTTACCAAGGAGTCAGTTCCTCACATCAGGAGGCCAAAGTATTGGAGTTTCAGCTTCAACATCAGTCCTTCCAATGAACAACCAGGACTTATCTCCTTTAAGATGGACTGGTTGGATCTCCTTGCAGTCCAAGGGACTCTCAAGAGCCTTCTCCAACACCACAGTTCAAAAGCATCAATTCTTTGGTGCTCAGCTTCCTTTATAGTCCAACTCTCACATCCATACATGACTACTGAAAGAACCATAGCCTTGACTAGACAGACCTTTGTTGGCAAAGTAATGTCTCTGCTTCTGAAAATACTGTCTAGGTTGGTCATAGCTTTTCTTCCAAGGAGTCTTTTAATTTCATGGCTGCAGTCACCATCTGTAGTGATTTTGGAGCCCAAGAAAATAGTCTGTCACTGTTTCCACTGTTTCCCCATCTATTTGCCATGAAGTGATGGGACGAGATGCCATGATCTTAGTTTTCTGAATGTTGAGCTTTAAGCCAACTTTTTCACTCTCCTCTTTCACTTTCATCAAGAGGCCCTTTAGTTCTTCTTTGCTTTCTGCCATAAGGGTCGTGTTATCTGCATATCTGAGGTTATTGATATTTCTCCTGGCAATCTTGATTCCAACTTGTGCTTCATCCAGCCCAGTGTTTCTCATGAGGGACTCTGCATGTAAGTTAAATAAGCAGGGTAGCAATATACAGCCTTGACATACTCTTCTCCCAATTTGGAACCAGTCTGTTGTTCCATGTCCAGTTCTAACTGTTGCTTCCTGACCTGCATGCAGATTTCTCAAGAGGCAGGTCAGGTGGTCTGGTATTCCCATCACTTTAAGAATTTTCCACAGTTTGTTGTGATCCACACAGTCAAAGGCTTTTGCATAGGCAATAAAGCAGAAATAGATGTTTTTCTGGAACTCTCTTGCTTTTTTGATAATCCAACAGATGTTGGCAATTTGATCTGTGGTTCCTGTGCCTTTTCTAAAACCAGCTTGAATATCTGGAAGTTCACAGTTCACATACTGTTGAAGCCTGGCTTGGAAAATTTTAAGCATTACTTTACTAGCATGTGAGATGAGTGCAATTGTGCGTTAGTTTGAGCATTCTTTGGCATTGCCTTTCTTTGGGATAGGAATGAAAAGTGACCTTTTCCAGGCCTGTGGTCACTGCTGAGTTTTCCCGATTTGCTGGCATATTGAGAGCAGCAGCACTTTCACAGCATCGTCTTTTAGGATTTGAAATAGTTCAACTGGAATTGCATACCTTTCACTAGCTTTGTTCATAGTGATGCTTCCTAAGGCCCACTTGACTTCTCATGTTTATCTAATAAATGTACTTTTCTTATTTTGCAGTAGCAATTTAATTTTGTATGCCAACTCCTTTTAAACTAAAAACAAAACAAAATAAAACCCAATGCATTATTTTGAAATGAAGAGGCTGGTCTTCAGCAATAAATTTATTACTCAAAAAAGTGAGATACATTTTTAGGAAAATTGATGTATGAGGTCAGACTGCCATAACAAAACACCATGGACTGGGTGGCTTAAACAACAATAATTAATTTCTCACATTTCTGGAAGGTGGGAAGTCCAGCTCAAGGTGCCAGGTGATCTGGATCCTCGTGAGCTCTGTCTTCCTGGCTTGCTGATGATAGCCTTTGGTCGTCTTCTTACTGTGTCCTAACAGGGGAGAAAGAGATATTCCCCTTCTTATAAGGCCACAGTCCTATACAGAGCCCTTATGACCTCATTTTACCTTAATTATCTTCTAAACGCCCTTTCTATAAATACAGTCACTTTGGTGGTTAGGACTTCAGCGTTTGAATTTTGGGAGTGTACAATCCAGTCCATAGCAATTGGACTGAACTAAAAGAGACACTTTAATTTTGGACTCTTAAATTACCATGAAAACAAGCAACTTAAACAAATTTGGTATTAATATTATTACCTTTAAATTTGATGTGTCAAAAATAAGCCCATTTTTAGAATTGTATTTAAAGTTTGAAAATACACCAAACTAATCTGTAGAGTAATAAAAGCCAGGAGAGCCATTCCTGGGGAGAGGAGGATACAGTGACTGAGAGAGGGCACAGAGGGGACTTCTGGCATGCTCCAGTGCTCCATTTCCTGTTTGGAGCAGAGTCAAAGGGTGCGATCAGTTTGTGAATACTCGCTGAGCTGTTCATACATAATGATTTGTGCATTTTCCTGTATGTGCATTATAGCTCAACCCAAAACTAAAACACAAAAATAAATCTGAGTGATGTATATAATACCAGAGATAAACTGCACAATTATCCCATTTTGTCCCAACCTAAACAGCAAAGAGGCTATTCCTCTGTCTTCTAGTTCAAAAAGTCACTAGAGGTTAAAATCTGGTGGTGGGAGTGTACAAAGAAGACTATCTCTGTGTAAGGTTGACATAATATTATCTTCCCACAAGCACCAGCAGAACTGCAGACATAGTGAAAATTTCTACCTGACATTGCTTGATGTTGTTTTTCTCCACCTGGTAGCTCTGCAGAAGGAGGCTAAAAAGCCAGGTTTCCAGGGAGAGGAGGAAAGCTTTCTGGGGAGAGATCAATATGGGCTCCAGATCGGGCATAGCCAGGGTCCTTTTGAGAGTGGTGGCAGTTTTAAACAGATTGTGAACCAACTTTGTCCTGTTGTTCCAGAAAGTTCCACCTGCCCTAGGAAGAGGCTCTGGATCTGTGCGAGTACCAAAGGTGGCTTTTCTAGATAATGTGTGGAGCTTTAGAGTCAAATGATCTGTTTGTAACCATGGATATCAGTGTCCCTAGAAGGATCACTGTCACACACCTAAGGTGGAGCTTGTTTTCCCAACAGACAATCACAGTTAAGGAGTTTGCACTGTAGACCTTTTTGATCAGCAAGTGGCCACTTTACAAAGACCTTCCAGATTTACAAATAGGTTACTGCTCAACTTCCAGAACACCACAGCTGTACTCCATTGTCCCCATTTCTCACATTCAGCATTTTTTGTTTCACATTGTGTTTTAACTTTCTCCCTGAAGTTAACAACAGAAGCCAGTTGAACTTGTTCAAAACCTTTTATGTTTGTAGAGTTGACTGTGCCTTAGGGGCAGATGGAAATTTCTTATTTCGAGGAGAACTGGTTTTGTCAACAATTATCTTGGTGTTTTTGTATTGTCTGTCATGGGTAAAACAAGCACATTTACCTCTACTTACCTTTATGATTATTGAGATGTAATTTTTTAAATAACTGCATAAGATGCTTTTACAATACACTTTGGAGCTGTTCGTTGTCATTTCTGTATGGAAATGTTACTTCGTGGAAAGTAATGATTTTTAAGTTATTGAAGGTGTTGAAAAGTTCTGATATGGTGTTTGTGGGTTGTGTGTGTACTGTTACCAGGCCTGTCTCTTGAAGCTTTCCTAACTTAACAGACTCTAGATGTTCATGGTCACGTTAGTCTCTAGGTGTTGGTATATCACCATTATCCACTCCTTGACAATCAGAATGTCCTTGGACCAACAGCATCAGCTTCCTCGGGAGCTTGTTAGAAATGCAGAGTCTGGGGCCCCATCTTAGATCCAGTATCTAATAACAGAATCTGTATTTTATCAAGCTCTCCAGTGATTCTTACATAGATGCAAATGAATCAGCAAGTAGGTCATGGCAGGAATTCAGAGATCCCTCTCCTGAAAACATTTGCCACTTGGCCGTTACTGCTATTATTTAGGATGAATCTCTCGAGTTTAAGCCACTTCTTTTGAAAAACCCCCTGGCCTGCGCACTCAGTAAGTCACTTTCAGTTCAAAGCCTTCACACGAATCCATCTACTCCAGCCTTTCCAACTCGACAGATGGTGGAGAACAGGTTGACTGAGGAGTGAGGGTGGGAGGAATGAAGTGGAGTAGAAAATGCAGGGAATTTTCCGTGGTGGAAGAAAGTAGGCAGACTCTATAATGGTGGCACCCTGGAGTAGTGCTGCAGGGTGGCAGGAAGGAACAAAATAGCAGTGACACAGCAGTGGGCACAGCAATGGTAAAAAAAAAAAAACCTGTTGGGGTGGGGATTCCTAAGCTTGTTTGACAATAATAATCACCTGGGGGTTGAGGGGGACTTCTTAAAATGAGCAGATTTCCCCAAGGCAGGAAATTATGGAATATTCACCCTGTTTTATCCTTTGTTCACTCTGGGCTTTTGACATCTGAATCTCTAGGGGAGAAATATCTGTATTTTTAACAAGTGCCTCAGGTATTCACATCCTCAGGCATGATGGAATGAATGGAGAGCTTGGATCTTGTGCCTGATGCTCTATGAATATTCTTTCCAGCATTCACAATAAGCCTAGAAAATCTTACCGCATTTCACTGTCTTTTGTGATGGAGAAGTTGAGTAGCTTGCCTGATGTCACACAGGCAGTGTGGATGGAGTCCATCCCACATCTGTCTGACCCCAAAGCCTTTGTTCTCTCTGCTCTGTCCTACCATAACTTTCTACAAAGTCACTGGGGCTGGCCCAAAGGATACTCTACACAGAAAACACTCTGGTTGCCCTAACCCCACTTTTAGGGTTTGGCAGTTTCCACAGAGATTCCATACTTTGACCTGAAATTGTGATGTAAATGTTCAGATTTGAGTGGAGTTGTTCAAGGAAACTACCCTCACTGATGAACTAGTAAGGATGCCTGCTCCTTTCTCCTCTCCTGCTGCAGTTAATAACCAGCAACCCAGAGCTGGGGTGCTGGTCCCAAAGGAATGAAAAGCCGGGCTCTCTCGGGTAACAGAACTTCTGATTGCCTTGGTATCAAAGCAGTTTCCTAAAGTGATGGAAGCAGGCACATATTGCTCCTGCCCTCTGAAACCTTATTTTGTTTCAAGAAATCCCTAGAAAGAAAACAGACTAATTTAATACAGCAATGTTACATAGTGATAGTAGCAAGAATGGGGCACCATCTGGTGCGTTTGAATAATTGTCAAGGTTGGCTTTTCTTGAAATGCTGCTTGCTGCTCAGTCCACCCATCTTCAATTACTAGAGCTAGAAGTCATCTGCTGGTGATGTGTTAGTATTACAGTAGTGTACTTGCATATAAATTCCTCAACTTGGGCTCAATTTGGGAACTGAAGTGCAGTATTTGACCTTCATCTATATTTAATCACCTGTTATTAGTTACAGCCACCATCATGGATTTGTTTCAGAAACTTTCAATTCTGATTCTGTTGTCTAGGATGGTGGTCTATACAGTGTATGTAAACCCCAAAATGATCCATTGGGATACGGAAAACAAATATTACTGGTTTCATTTAAATTTTTATTTTATATGTGTTTTATAACATAGAACATATATAAAATTTAGAAATAAATACATATTAAATAAATATACTAGGGGATGATTAAAAAGTTCTGACCCATTGTGATACTGGCTCACTATATAAAATTTTCATGCAGTTTATCAACTGTTCCTACCAACATCATGTTTTCTGCTTACTTGATAAGAGAACCTTTATACTTGTCAATTTAATTTGTGTTTATCTGATATAGAATCATGTGTTAAGTGTTTCAGTATATATATTAATACAAGCATAAGGCCTATTTTTCGATCCCTGGGTTGGGAAGATCCTCTGGGGAAGGGAAAGGCCACCCACTCCAGTATTATTGCTAGAGAATCCTGTGGAGAGAGAAGCCTGGCAGGCTATAGTCCATAGGATCACAAAGAGTCAGACACGACTGAAGCGACTTAGCACACAAGTCCTGTTTTACCACTCTTAGGAAGTTTTCTTGCCACTTTTAGGAAAGTTTTTTTAGGAAGTGTTTTTAGGAAGTTTTCTTAGGAAGTTTTTTTTTTTTGCCACTCTTAGGAAAGATATACCCATTTGAACGAAGAGTGCCAAAAAATAGCAAGGATAGATAAGAAAGGCTTCCTCAGTGATCAGTGCAAAGATATAGAGGAAAACAATAGAATGGGAAAGACTAGAGATATCTTCAAGAAAATTAGAGAGAACAAGGGAACATTTCATGCAAAGATGGGCACAATAAAGGACAGAAATGGTATGGACCTAACAGAAGCAGAAGGTATTAAGAAGAGGTGGCAACAATACACAGAAAAGCTATACCAAAAAGATCTTCATGACCCAGATAACCACGATGGTGTGATCACTCACCTAGAGCCAGACATCCTGGAATGTGAAGTCAAGTGGGCCTTAGGAAGCATCACTAAGAACAAAGCTAGTGGAGGTGATGGAATTCCAGCCGAGCTCTTTCAAATCCTAAAAGATGATGCTGTGAAAGTGCTGCGGCACTCAATATGCCAGCAAACTTGGAAAACTCAGCAGTGGTTACAAGACTGGAAAAGGTCAGTTTTCATTCCAATCCCGAAGAAAGACAACGCCAAAAAATGTTCAAACTTACACACAATTGTACTCATCTTGCACGCTAGCAAGGTGGTGCTCAAAATTCTCCAAGCCAGGCTTCAACAGTACGTGAACCATGAACTTCCAGATGTTCAAGCTGGATTTAGAACAGGCAGAGGAACCAGAGATCAAATCGCCAACATCTGATTGATGATCGAAAAAGCAAGAGAGTTCCAGAAAACCATCTACATCTACTTTATTGATTACACGAAAGCCTTTGACTGTGTGGATCACAACCAACTGTGGAAAATTCTTCAAGAGATGGGAATACCAGACCACCTGACCTGCCTCTTGAGAAATCTGTATGCAGGTCAGGACACAACAGAACTGGACATGGAACAACAGACTGGTTCCAAACAGGGAAACGAGTGTGTCATTGTCACCCTGCTTATTTAACTTATATGCAGAGTACGTCAGGTGAAATGTTGGGTGGGATGAAGCAAAAGCTGGAATCAAGATTGCCGGGAGAAATATCAATAACCTCAGTTATGCAGATGACACCACACTTATGGCAGAAAGTGAAGAACTAAAGAGCCTCTTGATGTAAGTGAAAGAGGAGAGTGAAAAAGTTGGCTTATAACATTGGGAAAACACTCTCTGACATCAAACAAAGCAGGATCCTCTATGACCCACCTCCCAGAATATTGGAAATAAAAACACGAATAAACAAATGGGACCTAATTAAAATTAAAAGCTT
>ML663466.1:411483-455564 GCA_007570785.1 Antilocapra americana
AGGAGAAGGAAATGATAGAGAATGAGATAGTTGGATGGCATCACTGACTCAATGTAGATGAGTTTGAGCAAGCTCCAGGAGTTGATGATGGAAAGGAATTCCTGGCATGCTGCAGTCTATGGGGCTGCAAATCAGACACAGCTAAACAACTGAACTGAACTGAGAATTGATCCAGTTATTGATATTTTTATAAGCTCCCCAAGTGATTTTGTATGGCTATGATTAAGAACCAGTGCTCTCATGAAGAGCACACAAAACAAAGAGATTTGGCTTCACAGGCATCTGTTGCTAGCAGTGTTTGATATGGCATCTTTTGGACTCCAGAGGTTGCAGTCATGTCATGTGACATTCGAAGACCTGCCAAAGATGGAGAAAATGCTCAAAGCAGTCAGATAACTAATGGACGTCATTACAGAGCTCCACGGTTCTCCTCTGGTTGCTGCAGAATGATGGTGGATGGGCCCACTAGCCCATGTGTTTTTGTAGGATATCCTGGCAAGGTTTAAGAGCTGAGTTGAAGAACTAGACTGGGACTCCTGGTTGCCATGTTCTTGAGGTGACAGTTGGATCATTCAAATGCTAAATGGAGTTTTCCCCATCGTTCCTGAAGATGTAATCTCTGCATCTGAAGAACCGGTGCCCTGTTTTACTGTTTGTTTAGCAGCTAAAATATGCAGATAAAGATGAGTGTTAGCCAGAACTCATCCAAAGTACTCCCAGTAGACACCATAAGGAATTAAGATCCTGTTACTTTTTAACCTGACACAAGATGTCACCATTGCTCCTGTGCTTTTAGCAATAACAGTTTAAAGTTAAACAGCGATGAGTTTGACTCCCTGATTACACAAGTTGATTTTCCCCCTCACAGGGAAATGAATGAGTGTGTTCTGTTGATGAAGTTCTTTACTATAGTTCATTCCACCCATCCGAGTTAAATTATTTATATATAAACAGTTGTTTGATATCTTTTCTCTTATACTAGATATGGATTAAAGTTAATATCTCTGTGAACACTTCACAAAGAGATTTTGGTGGAGGTGAGTATAAAACAAGATAAGCTAAAATTTTATATGACAACTGGAAAATTGCAGATTTTGTTTTAACTTGTCTTCAGTGCTGCTGACAATGTTGACATAATCTCTTGTTACCGTGTTTAATTCGGTGCCACAGTGGGGAAAAAGGATGGACATTATTTCAGGGTACCAGTGGCTGAGAAGTGGAGTAGGTAGAAGATAATTGGAGCACTAAAACATCATTGGAAATGTTGCCAAGATGGGGAAAGCTGTACTGACAGAAATTCTCTTACACACTGCTCTGTGCATGGTTGGAAGGAACACTGCAAAGTTGGTTGGAGGTGAAGATGGTGAACCAAAAGCTGAGTGAAGTGCAGAATTTGGGGAGTGGAGTAGTGTTACTGAGAATATTAAGAGAGGCTAGAACTAGCAAGCATCCTAATGCTGTCTCATTCCCCTACACTCCTTCTCTATATAAACACTGAACATCACTAAAGAATATCCATTTGAAAGACTGTTTAATCATTACTTTGCTGTAGGTTTTCAAACCAAACTATCAATGTTGATTGACTCAGGCTTCTGGAGTTGTGGTGATTAATTTATTTTCTAATTTTTTATGAGTATATACCAATACTATATGATTCCAACTATGTGACGTTCTTAAAAAGGCAAACTATGGAGACAGTAAAAAGATCAGTGGTTGCCAAGTGTTCGTTGGTGGGGATGGGGATGAAGAAGAGACGAATAAGCAGAGCAAAGATAATTTTTAGGCCAGTGAAAAAAGTGTACCACTGTAATGATGAATACATGTCATTATACACTTGTCCAAACCCAGAGAATATACGACACCAAGTTGTTATTATTGTTCAGTTACTCAGTCACATCTGACTCTGCAACCCCATGGACTGCAGGACGCCAGACTTCCCTGTCCATCACCACCTCCTGTAGCTTGCTCAAACTCATGTCCATCGAGTCGGTGATGCCATCCAAACATCTCATCCTCTCGTTCCCTTCTCCTCCATAGCTATAGCTTTGACTAGATGGACCTTTGTTAGCAAACTAATGTCTCTGCTTTTTAATATGCTGTCTAGGTTGGTTATAACTTTTCTTCCAAGGAGCAAGCATCTTTTAATTTCATGGCTGCAGTCACCATCTGCAGTGATTTTGGAGCCCAAGAAAATAAAGTTTGTCACTATTTCCACTATTTCCCCATCTATTTGCCATGAAGTGATGGGACCAGATGCCATGATCTTAGTTTTCTGAATGTTGAGTTTTAAGCCAACTTTTTCACTCTCCTCTTTCACTTTCATCAAGAGGCTCTTTAGTTCTTCTTCCCTTTCTGCCATAAGGGTGGTGTTATCTGCATATCTGAGATTACTGATATTTCTTCTGGTAATCTTGATTTCGGCTTGTGCTTCATCCAGCTCGCCATTTTGCGTGATGTACTCTGTGTATAAATTAAATAAGCAAGGTGACAATATACAGCCTTGACGTACTCCTCCCCCTAGTTGGAACCAGTCTGTTGTTCCATGTCCAGTTCTAACTGTTGCTTCTTGACCTGCATACAGATTTCTCAAGAGGCAGGTCAGGTGGTCTGGTATTCCCATCTCTTGAAGAATTTTCCACAGTTTGTGGTGATCTACACAGTCAAAAGCTTTGGCGTAATCAATAAAACAGAAGTAGGTGTTTTTCTGGAACTCTGTTGCTTTTTCGATGATCGAACGGATGTTGCCAATTTGATCTCTGGTTCCTCTGCCTTTTCTAAATCCAGCCTGAATATCTGGAAGGTCTCAGTTCATGAATGTTGAAGCCTGGCTTGAAGAACTTTGAGCATTTCTTTACTAGAGTGTGAGATGAGTGCAATTGTATGGTATTTTGAACGTTATTTGACGTTGCCCTTCTTAGGGATTAGAATGAAAACTGACCTTTTCCAGTCCTGTGGCCACTGCTAAGTTTTCCAAATTTGATGGAAATTTGGAAAACTGAGCACAGCCGCACTTTCACAGCAACATCTTTTAGGATATGAAGTAGCTCAGCTGGAATTCCATCACCTCCACTAGTTTTGTTCGTAGTAATGCTTCCTAAGGTCCACCTGACTTCAGATTCTAGGATGTCTGGCTCTAGGTGAATTATCACACCATCATGATTATCTGGTCATGAAGATCTTTTTTGCATAGTTCATTTGTGTTGTTGCCCCCTCTTCTTAATATCTTCTGCTTCTGTTAGGTCCATACCTTTTCTGTTCTTTATTATTCCCATTTTTACAGGAACTTTTCCCTTGGTATCTCTAATTTTCTTGAAGAGATCTCAGTCTTTCCCATTCAGTTGTTTTCCTCTATTTCTTTGCACTGATCACTGAGGAAGGCTTTCTTACCTCTCCTTGATATTATTTGGAAGTCTGCATTCAACTGGGTATATTTTCATTTTCTCCTTTGCCTTTTGCCTCTCTTCTTTTCTCAGGTATTTGTAAGGCCTCCTCAGACAACCATTTTGCCTTCTTGCATTTCTTTTTCTTGGGGGTGGTCTTGATCCCTGTCTCCTGTACAATGTCACGGACCTCTGTCCATAGATCTTTGGGCAATCTGTTTGTCATATCTAATTCCTTGAATCTTTTTTATCACTTCCACTGTATAATTGTAAGGGATTTGATTTAGGTCAAACCTGAATGGTCTAGTGGTTTTCCCTACTTTCTTCAATTTAAGTCTGAATTGTGTATTAAGGAATTCATGATCTGAGCTACAGTCAGCTCCCATTCTTGCTTTTGTTGACTGTATAGAACTTCTCCATCTTTGACTGCAAAGACTATAATCATTCTGATTTTGGTGTTGACCATCTGGTGATGTCCACGTGTAGAATCGTCTCCTGTGCTTTTGGAAGATGGTGCTTGCTATGACCAGTGTGTTCTTTTGGCAGGGCCTTTGCCCTGCTTCATTCTATACTCCAAGGCCAAATTTGCCTGTTACTCCAGGTGTCTCTTGACTTCCTACTTTTGCATTCCAAATGATGAAAAGGACATCATTTTTTGGTGCTACTTCTAGAAGATCTTGTAGATCTTCATAGAACCATTCAACTTCAGCTTCTTCAGCATTACTTGTTGGGGCATAGACTTGGATTACTGTGATTTTGAATGGTTTGCCTTGGAAATGAATAGAGATCATTCTCTTGTCTTTGAAATTGCACCCAAGTACTGCATTTTGGACTCTTGTTGACTATGAGAGCTACTCCATTTCTTCTAAGGGATTCTTGCCCACAGTAGTAGATATAATGGTCATCTGAGTTAAATTCACTCATTCCTGTCCATTTTAGTTCACTGATTCCTAAAATGTAGATGTTCACTCTTGCCATATCCTGTTTGACCAGTTCTGAGTTGCCTTGATTCATGGACCTACAATCCCAGGTTCCTATGCAATATTGTCCTTTACAGCATTGAAATTTATTTCCATCACCAGTCACATCCACAACTGGGTGTTGTTTTCACTTTGGCTCCGTCTCTTCATTCTTTTTGGAGTTATTACTCCACTGGTCTCCAGGAGCATATTGGGTGGTTACCGACTGGGGCGTTCATCTTTCAGTGTCATATCTTTTTGCCTTTTCATACCCTTCATGAGGTTACCAATGTGAGAATATTAAAGTGGTTTGCCATTCCTGTCACCAGTGGATCAGTTTTGCCAGAACTCTCCGTGTTCTGAACCAGGAGTAATCTATCTTGGGTGGCCTGCATGGCATGGCTCATAGTTTCATTGAGACATAGTTTCATTTGAGATGCTACATTTATGAAAATATTTTTAAACTACCCTCAAAACATATTGATAATATGGTTGTATTTTAAGTTCTATATTGAAACTTTTTTTTAAAGGAAGTTTGATAGCATCATTTCATTTTCTTCTAGCTAGTCTACTTTTTTATTTGTGAGCTGTTTTTTTCTCTTGGAAGACTTTAGAGTCTGTTTATACTCAGTGTTCTGAAATTTTACAATAATACCTTAGCAAGGTCATGGTGCTGGGTTGGCCCCTTATTCCGTTCTGGGAAATTAAAAAAATTTTTAAAAATTGTTTTCTCCTGTCCATTTTCTTGTCTTTCTTTCTAGAACCCTTACAATTGAATCTTGAACCTCATGAATTGATTCTCTGATTTTCTTACTCTTTTTTTCTTATAATACTTTCTATTTCTGTCTGTTTTACTGTCAACTTAAAAAAATGCATAACATTCAAGTTGCGAGTTGAGTTTTATTTGAGGCAAAATGAGGACTGAAGTCTGGGAAAGAACACCTCAGATAGCTCTGAGAAATTGCTCCAAAGAGGTGGGGCGGAGGTCGGGAGGAAGTCAGTATATATGTGATCTTGGTGAAAGGGGAATATGTGCAATCAAGCACATATTTTCCCAGAAGGTTTCTACGAGTCTCTTGAAGCCTTCACTAGTTATGAAAAATTTTAGTGCTTTTCTTCCTTGGTCACTGTGAAGGATTTTAATGCCTTTCTAGATATGAGGAGATACAAGAATTGGGCTCATAAAATCAGCTCCTGAAACTATCTAAGTATCTGAAGACCTGTTCTGTCATTTCCCTTCTCCCCTCCCGCCCCCCACCCCCACAGCCAGCACAGAGTGCCTCATTTCTTCTCTTCACCCTGAACTCTTTTTAGGGGATCTTGAAAATCAGCAGCTCCATCTGCATATGATTTAATCCTTGTAGAGGTAGATAGCAAGTGCCACTTTGTAGTTGACACAACTTTCTTCAGCTTTATCTTACAACTGTTCTATTGACTTATTTTCTGGTATATTTTAATTTTCAAAGGTCTTTATTATTCTTGGGTTGTTTGTTTTCTGTATAGCATGTCCTTCTTGTTTCTGGGATGATGAAGTCTCATTTATCATTTGAAGATACTACTTACAGTGAAGTTTAGTTTTCTTCTGCTCTTTGCATTGTTTCTATTTTCTCTGGTTCCCTTTACTCCCGTGTATTCTTTGCCTTTCATGTTAGAAATTTTCTTTAAATGGAAATTCTTTGTGGTCTTGATCTCAGTTGACCTCAGCCTGCAATGACTTGAAGTGGGGCTTTGGCTCCTAGCTAGAGATTGAGGCTGAGTCTAGGTGGTGAGGGCACTGATTTAGCCACTATACCAGCAGTCGGTAACATAGCCCTGGCTCTTTGGCTTTGCAGAAAACAATTCCCACAAAGACAGAAAGTGGTGAAACAAGTGAAGTATTTATTAGGAGGAAAAAGAGTACTGTACGTGTAGATAGACACTTGGGTGGGCTCAGAGTCGTGCCCTCATGGTGGTTTGAATCACTTTTATGGGGCATTCCTTCCAGGTTTCCTTTGGCCAGTCATTTTGATTTGTCTGGTTCTGAGTCCATATTAGGCATATTTCAGTATCCTCCCATGTGTGCGTACTCATCTCTTAGCCAAGATAGATTCTGGTGAAGAGGCTTATGGGAAGTTGACATCACTTACTTTCAAGTGATGCACTCTCCCTTTTTGACCTCCAAGGAGCCTTTCTGCACATATGAGGTCAGGGAGGTCTCCTTAACTTGTTCAGTCATTCAGCCATGTCTGACTATTTGTGACACAATAGACCGCAGTATGCCATGCTTCCCTATCCTTCACCATCTCCTAGAGCTTCCTCAGACTCATGTCCCTTGTGTCAGTGATGCCATCCAACCATATCATCCCTTTTCATCCCCTTCTCCACCTGCCTTCACCTTCCCCAGCATCAGGGTCTTTTCTAATAAGTTGGCTCTCTGTATTAGGTGGCCAAAGTATTGGAGCTGCAGTTTGAGCATCAGTCCTTCTGATGAATATTCAGGATTGATTTCCTTTAGGATTGACTGGTTTGATCTCCTTGCAGTCAAAGGGACTTTCAAGAGGCTTCTCTAGCACTACACTTTGAAAGCATCAATTCTTCAGAGCTCAGCTTTCTTTCTGGTACAACTTTCACAACCATCCATGACTACTGGAAAAACCATAGCTTTGACTATACAGAACTTTGTTGGCAAAATACTGTCTATGCTTTTTAATATGCTGTCTAGGTTTGTCATAGCTTTTCTTCAAAGGAGCAAGTGTCTTTTAATTTCATGGCTGCAATCACCATCTGCAGTGATTTTGAAGACCAAGAAAATAAAGTCTGACACTGTTTCCATTGTTTCCCCATTTATTTGCCATGAAGTGATGGGACCAGATGCCATGATCTTAGTTTTCTGAATGATGAATTTTCAGCCAGCTTTTCACTCTCCCCTTTCACTTTCATCAGGAGTCTCTTTAGTTCCTCTTAACATTTTCCCATAAAGGTGGTGTCATCTGCATATCTGAGGTTACTGTTATTTCTCCTGGCAATCTTGATTCCAGCTTGTGCTTCATTCAGCCCTGCATTTCGCATGATGTACTCTGCATATAAGTTAAATAAGCAGGGTGACAATGTATAGCCTTGACATACTCCTTTACCAGTTTTGAACCTGTCTGTTGTTCCATGTCCAGTTCTAACTTGCTTCTTGACCTGCATACAGGTTTCTCAGAAAGCAGGTAAGGTGGTCTGGTATTCCCATCTCTTTGAGAATTTTCTGCAGTTTGCTGTGATCCACACAGTCAAACGCTCTAGCATAGTCAAAAAAGCAGAAGTAGATGTTTTTCTGGAATTCTCTCGCTTTTTTGATGATCCAATGGATGTTGGCAATTTCATCTCTGATTCTTCTGCCTTTTCTGAATCCAGCTTGTACATCTGAAAGTCCTTGGTTCACGTACTGTTGAAGCCTGGCTTGGAGAATTTTCAGCATTACTTTACTAGCATGTGAGATAAATGCAATTGTGTGGTAGTTTGAACTTTCTTTGGCATTTCCCTTTTTTGGGATTGGAATGAAAACTGATCTTTTCCAGTTCAGTGGCCACTGCTGAGTTTTCCAAATTTGCTGGCATATTAAGCACAGCAGCACTTTCACAGCATCATCTTTTAGGATTTGAAATATCTCAGCTGGAATTCCATCACCCCCACTGGTGGTGGTTTAGTTGCTAAATTGTGACCTACTCTTGCAATCCCATGGGCTGTAGCCCACCAAGGTCCTCTGTCCATGAGGTTTTCCAGGCATGAATACTGGAATGGATTTCTATTTCCTTCTCCAGGGGATCTTCCTGACCCAGGAATCGAACCCAGGTCTCCTGCATTGCAGGCAAATTCTTTACCAACTGAGCTATGAGGGAGGCCACCCCCACTAACTTTGTTCATAGTGATGCTTCCTAAGGCCCACTTGACTTTGCACTCCAGAATGTCTGACTCTAGGTGAGTGATCACACCATGGTGTTTATCTGGGTCATTAAGATCTTTTTTGCATAATTCTTCTCCTTGACTTACAGAATGAGAAATGTGTGGTCTTTTATCTCTTATCTGGGCAGGGCCCAGCCTCCTCCATCATCTTGCTTTTATGGAGTTTCTGTCCTTGGGGAGAAACGGTTCAGCCTGGGCCCCATCTGTCTCCTGCCTCAGTCTGTCTAAGAGTGAAACACTGAAAAACTTAGTTTAGTGGAAATTGTACACTGATTGGGCTTGACAAAGAGGGGGCCTCAGTGTTTCATTGGAGACCCCCATATGTTCACGTCTGTAACTAAACAAATATTAAACATGTCAATATTTCTCAGGCATCATTCTCTTATCTGGGAACTAAGTGAGCAGCTGCTGGTGTTCTTAGAGTCTAGTAGGAGACAGATTGGGAAGATATCATTATTTGAGATGTCATAACTCTGAGTTAATTCCTCCATTTTAGTATTGTACTCCTGCTCTCAGCTATGGTTATTTTTTAGCATTTTGCTACTCAAGCTTCGAAAGTACTTGGTGCTGCCAACTTCTGAGCATTCCTGGGATTCTGCAACTCAGATTGGCTTTTTTGTTGACAATGCTACCTGACTCTGAACCCTTGTAGATTCTCAAATTTTAGGTGTATGCTAAGTCATTTACCACGTAGCCATCCGCTTTCCAGCTTTTAAAATTTTATGGTCATCTCTCGTTTGCTGTCATCTACTCTCATTCTTTCTGGCCTTATGGCCGTACTTAAAAATCCTTTTTTCCTCTAGTGTTTAATTAGAAATCTTCCAACTGTCTTTTTGTTTTGTTTCTAAAACTGAATGAGTGGTCAGTAGAAACTCTAAGTAGCTTGAGGTTGTTCAGGTTCTCAGGGTCAGTCTTCCCCCAAGCATTTGCCTATTGGAGATCAAGGAAGCCCCATTTATTCTCAAACTTTCTTCCTCCTTTGCTTGGTTGACCTTCCCCAGACATGTGGCCCATTGTACCCATTAAATTACCTATTCCCCCATTACGTCAAGTCTAGTTCCTATATTCTTGAGAAGACTGGAGTCTTACACATGATTAAGATTGAAATGAATCAATTTCTACTCTATTTATAGAAATGTGGTGACATGTCTCCCAAGGTGGGTGTTGCAACATTTTCTGTAACCATGGATACTCTGCAATTATTCCTGAACCATACTCATTATTTATCTGTATCTGAATTTTAACAAACAGGATTCTTGCTGCTAACTCAGATTTTCCAGTGAAAACACAGTCTCATTATTATCCTTTTCTCATGAGTCAGGCTCTATCTTTCAAGTTCAAATTTAGTCATATACTTTGAGAGAACTGAGTCAATCTCTCTTCTAGGATAATGGTTGAAAATTCATCATGAGAATAATAGTTGCAAAAATAATGATGATCACAGTGCAATAAAAATCAAACAGTCTAACAAGCTTATTTGTTTCTTAAAATAACTCTAATGTAAGCAAGTATTTTTAATCCCCACTTTAAGTTTTTTTTTAAATTTTACATTTGAAAATGGTAAATATTATGGCATGTGAACTATATTTTAACATAAAAAATTGATTAAAAAGGTATTTACAGAAAATCAGTATGAGAGGCCAGACTTTATAGTTTAATAAAATGAAAACAAGAAAATTGCAATTTTGAGTTGGCTATGCGCTCTTCCTGGCTTGCTGCAGTCCATGTGGTGGCTACTAGTCGGATAGGACTTAGTAACTGAACAACAACATGAGCATGAGGTCTCAACTGAGTTGACAGACTGAAATGACGGCTTAAGAAAGTACACCATCTTGAGCTTTGTTAACATTTCCTGAGAACATGCTGAGAATTAGGTCAAGCATTTATAAGATCATCAGAAAAACAATGTAAATGACTGTTCTCTTCATTTTACAAAAATGGAATGTAAAGTTAAGTGATTTGCCTGTGGGCCTCCAGCTGGAAAGGGGAGGGCCTGGTTTCCAGGGCTTATGTACTGACCACTGCACCATACTTATGTTAAGAGAAGGTGAAAGTCCACATCAAGGGAGGTGATGGGTTGACAGCCAGAAATATGAATTGTACTTCATCTTGGCCACTGTGACCACCTCTGGAAATCACGCTGATGATTTTAGATTATGTCCGTAATCACTCTGATGCTCAGTTCAGTTCTGTTGCTTAGTTGTGTCTGACTCTTTGCAACTCCATAGACTGCAGCACGCCAGGCTTCCTTGTCCATCCCCACCTCCTGGAGCTTGCTCAAACTCATGTCCATTGAGTCGGTGATACCATCCAACCATCTCATCCTCTGTTGTCCCCTTCTCCTGCCTTCAATCTTTCCCAGCATCAGGGTCTTTTCCAGTGAGTCAGTTCTTCGAATCAGGTGGCCAAAGGATTGGAGTTTCAGCTTCAGCATCAGTCCTTTCAATGAATATTCAGGACTGATTTCCTTTAGGATGGACTGGTTGGATCTCCTTGTCGTCCAAGGGACTGTCAAGAGTTTTCTCCAACACCAGAGTTCAAAAGCATCAATTCTTCTGCACTCACCTTTCTTTATAGTCCAACTCTCACATCCATACATACTACTGGAAAAACCATAGCTTTGACTAGATGGACCTTTGTTGGCAAAATAATGTCTCTGCTTTTTAATATGCTGTCTAGGTTGGTCATAGCTTTTCTTCTAAGGAGCAAGCGTCTTTTAATTTCATGGCCACAGTCAGAAGCTGCAAAAAATAAAGTCTGTCACTGTTTCCATTGTTTCCCCATCTATTTGCCATGAAGTGATGGGACCAGTGCATAAGGCAATGGCACCCCACTCCAGTACTCTTGCCTGGAAAATCCCACAGACGGAGGAACCTGGTAGGCTGTAGTCCATGGGGTTGATAAGAGTCAACGACTGAGCAACTTTACTTTCACTTTTCACTTTCATGCATTGGAGGACATGGCAACCCACTCCCGTGTTCTTGCCTGGAGAATCCCAGGGACAGGGGAGCCTGGTGGGCTGCCATCTATGTCAGACACGACTGAAGCGACTTAGCAGCAGCAGCAGCTGGGACAAGATGCCATGATCTTCGTTTTCTGAATGTTGAGCTTTAAGCCAGCTTTTTCATGCTCCTCTTTCACTTTCAACAAGAGGCTCTTCAGTTCTTCACTTTCTGCCATAAGGGTGGTGTCATCTGTGTAACTGAGGTTATTGATATTTCTCCCAGCAATCTTGATTCCAGCTTGTGCTTCATCCAGCCCAGCAGTTTTGCATGATGTACTCTGCGTGTAAGTTAAATAAGCAGGGTGACAGTATATAGCCTTGACATAATCCTTTCCTGATTTTGAACCAGTCTGTTGTTCCATGTCCAGTTCTAACTGTTGCTTCTTGACCTGCATACAGGTTTTTCAGGAGGCAGGTCAGGTGGTCTGTTATTCCCATCTCTTTCAGAATTTTCCACAGTTTGTGGTGGTCTACACAGTCAAAGGCTTTGGTGTAGTCAATAAAGCAGAAATAGATGTTTTTCTGGAGCTCTCTTGCTTTTTCGAGAATCCAACAGATGTTGTCATTTTGCTCTCTAGTTCCTCTGCCTTTTCTAAATCCAGCTTGTATATCTGGAAGTTCACAGTTCACATTACTGTTGAAGCCTGGCTTGGCAACTGTCTTTGGTGCTGTTCCCTTCAAAAAGTGAAGGCAAGTTTCCCTTCTTGAGTGAATACCCCCTTTTTAGATGAGGAGATTTGAGCCTCAGAGATTTCCATTTACTGGGCAAGATCCCACCACTAATAAATAACTAACGTTCACAATTTTGCTGTCATCAAGCATTTGTTGAATGTTTACCATGTCTCAGGCACTGAGGATCTACACAGTCAAAGAGATGAACTGCTAGTCTCAGATTGCCCACAGAGTGATAAACAAATGGATAAGTGAACAAATAAACAAACACTTGGGAATATGCACTGGGGCTGAGGGTGGGGATGGGAATGAGAGAGACATAAAACAAATCCCCAAATTGTGTGCTGATTTCCATATGCCATATGGAAGGACCAGAGAGGGAAAGGTTTGAGATTGTATTGGTCAGGTCATAATAATAAGAGGGTAGTTAGGAAAGGACCCGACACTGGGTTCACCAGTGTCATCTAGTCGGATATACCATTTGGGAGAATATTTGCAGAAAGCATCCATCAAGGTGTCAATAGCTTTACACTCTTCAGGACTGTTTTCAAAGTATATATATCCTTGAATGGATCTGTCTAGAATAAATAACACGTACAACCAATTTAATGAATATTCTATATGATGTACTTAAACTGATTGACCACTCAGTAGTTCACTTAATTTCATACTTTATTTCCTCATTTGTAATATAGTATACCATATGCATTTTAAGTATAACAAAAAAATATTTTAAGCTTCTGAATGTATAGTAAACTAGATATTTCTCTTGAATATTTTCTTTCCTCTGGTGTTGTAGCATTCTGAGTTAGCCATACTCCATTTGTATTGATCCATTTAACTATACATAAACCCATCCTATCACTAAATTTCAAATAACCAAAATTCATCTCTGAAAAATATTACAGAATATCTTTCTGATGCCAGGAGGAAGATTTAACTTATTCATGTTGTTAAAATACATATTAAAGTCACTGTTTTTTAATTCTAGCTCTCTCTCTTCTTTTTACTAATCTCACCTTTCTATAGAATATATACATAACATTCAATATGTTAATTTAATGTTGTATTAAAAAATAAAGTCTCCAAAATGCTTAGGTTCACTTAAAAAATTAATATAAAACTACAAGCTTGAGAAGGTATTCCCCAAACTCTTCCAGATGCAGAACTGTATTGAGTTTAATTTCCATATGGTTTTATAATTTCTCTGGAGTGAGTCAGGGTACCATGAAAACTGACAACAATTCAAGGAGTGATGGGATAGTTCTGTTGTTTGAGGGAGTAGAAGGGAGCAGTGTTCATTGGGGAGGCCTTCCACTGGGGATAGGAGATGTTTGACGAATATGTCCAAGTACTAATGGGAAAAAGAGGTGTGAAAATTAAATTTGGCTCCATAAATTCTTGAAAACCAACCTCTAGACTGGGATAGACCTTTGTGCATCTCTAAACAAGGGCAGGTCTCTGGTTCTGTCCCACTTGGGAGTTCGTATCTAGTTCCAACTCTCATCTGCCACAAAGAAGCATTGCTCAGGTGAGTGTTCTGCATTTCCTTGTTAGAGATATGACATTGACTTTCACTGATAATTGCATCCAGAAAGCATCTGCCTTTTCCATCAAAGAGTAAAAGATAATGTTCTGATCTTAATTATCCTGTGTTATACCTTTAAAAATTTTTTACTCTGGAAGATGCTTGCCTTACAAATCACTGGCTAATGTGAAATTCATAATAATTTTGTTATGATAGAAAAATGTTAAATTGGACAAAAGCATTCAGAATAGCTCCTTTATTCTCACTGGTATTTTCATGGTAGAAGATATGCATTTTTTTTTCTCCTTCAAGAAAAATGTGTAGTAATTTTACCTCAGAAGCCTACATTCTAATTGTATTAAACAGACTATCTCTCTAGCATTGTCATTCCATTAGAGAATTTGCAATAAATCTTAATGATACATGCAAATATACCAATCTAATGGTCCATTACAAAAGAAATGACTGACTGTTACCATTTGTTTCTAGCAATTTATATGATTTCTCACCTGCTGGTAAAAAGTTCCAGAAGGCAGAGAACTGAATTTTTTTTTAATAGCAAGGCAGATCAGAGTTAATGGGAGGATTAAGAAAAAGTATTGCTGTTTCCTTATATCTGCATTAAAATTTTTATAAACTTTCATAACCTGGCATAATTTTGAGCTTTTTGATTTGAAAACCACCTAGAAGTAGTTACCTGTAGATTTTATCTTTTGTTTACCTTGCTTTGGCATTTTTTGTTTGTTTGTTTTTAAGCTATATCCCATTTATTGCATATAATAAAAGGCACTGGGTGGTCTTCAGTAATGAATCCCACAGGCCTAATACTCAAAACTAAGTTTTGTATTCTTCGCATAGAAAGTTTCTCTGTAAGAGAAAGTTTTTTTTTAATTGAAGTATAGTTGATTTACAGTGTTTCAGGTATATATCAAAGTGATGCAGATGTATATATGTGTGTATATATAAATTTGAATCAGAAAAACATCTACCTCTGTTTCATCAACTACGCTCAAGCCTTTGTATGGATCATAACAAACTGTGGAAAATTCTTAAAGATATGGGAATACCAGACCATCTTACCTGTCCCCTGAGAAACCTGTATGCAGCTCAAGAAGCAACAGTTAAGTTAAAACCCTGTATGGAACAACTGATTCGTTCAGGATTGAGAAAGGAGTACAACAGGGTTGTCTGTTGTCACCCTGTTTACTTAACCTGTATGCTGAGCACATCATGAGAAATGCCAGGCTGGATGAGTTACAAGATGGAATCAAGATAGGTGAGAGAAACATCAACAACCTCAGATATGCAGATGATACCACTCTAATGGCAGAAAGTGAAGAGGAACTAAAGAACCTCTTGATGAGGGTGAGGGAGGAGAGTGAAAAAAATGGCTTAAAACTAAATATTAAAAAAAACTAAGATCATGGCATCCGGCCTCTTACCTCATGACAAATAGAAGGGGAAAAGGTAGAAGAGGTGACAGATTTCCTCTTCTTGGGCTCTGAAATAAATGGCTGACTGCAGCCATGAAATTAGAAGACGATTACTTTTTGGAAGGAAAGCTTTGACAAACCTAGACAGTGTGTTGAAAAGCAGAGACATTACTCTGCCTACAAAGATCCATATAGTCAAGGCTATGGTCTTCCCAGTGGTCGTGTACACTGGTTGTGAGAGCTGGACTGTAAAGAAGGTACAGTACCAAAGAATTGATGCTTTCGAACTCTGGTATTGGAGAAGACTCCTGAGAGTCCCTTGGACAGCAAGGAGATCAAACCAGTCAATCTTAAAGGAAATCAACCCTAAATACTCATTGGAAGGACTGATGCTGAAGCTGAAGCTCCAGTATTTTGGTCAGCTGATGTGAACAGCTGACTCATTGAAAAAGTCCCTGATGCTGGTAAAGATTGAGGGCAGAAGAAGAGGGCATCAGAGGATAAGATGGCTGGATGGCATCACTGATGCAGTGGACATGAACTTGGGCAAACTTCGGGAGATGGTGAAGGACAAGGAGGCCTAGCATGCTGCAGTCTGTGGAGTCGCAACAAGTTGGACACTACTGGGCAGCTGAACAACAGTATATATATGTGTGTGTGTGTCTTCTTTTTCAGATTTGTTTCTATTATAGGGTATTTCAAGATATTCAGTTTAGTTCCCTGTATTATACAGTAAGTCCTTGTTGTTTATCTACTTTATGTATAGTAGTGTGTATCTGTTAATTACAAATTACCAATTTATCTTAGTAACCATAAGTTTGTTTTCTATGCTGTGAGTTTCTGTTTTGTAAATAAGTTCATTTGTATCATTTTTTTTAGATCCACATAAAAGTGATATCATATGATATTTGTCTTTCTGAGTCTGACTTCACTTAGTGTGATAACCTTTAGGTCCATTCATGTTGCTGCAAATTACATTATTTCTTTTTTATGGTCTACTAATATTCTCTTGTCTGTATATCAACATCTTCTTTATCCATTCATCTGTTGATAGATATTTAGATTGTTTCCATATCTGGACTATTGTAAATAGTGCTGCTATGGACATTGGGGTGCATATATCTTTTCGAATCAAGAATTTTTCTCTTTTCTGTATATATGCCCAGGAGTAGGATTGCTAGATCTTATGGTAACTCATTTTTAGTTTTTTGAGGGACCTCCATACTGTTCTCGATAGTAGCTGCACCACTTTACATTCCTACCAACACTGTAGGAGGATTCCCTTTTCTCCACACTCACTCAAGCATTTATTATTTGTAGACTTTTTAATGATAACCATTCTGACTGGTGTGAAGTGGTGCTGTATTGTAGTTTCAGTTTGCATTTCTCCAACAATTAGCAATGTTGAACATCTTTTTCATGTGCCTGTTGGCCATCTGTATGTCTTCTTTGGAGAAATGTCTATTTAGAACTTTTGCCCATTTTTTTATTGGGTTGTTTATTTATTATTATTTTTTTGATATTGAGCTACATGAGCTGTTTGTATATTTTGGAAATTAATCCCTTGTCAGTCATATCATGTGCAAATATTTTCTCCCATTCAGTAGGTTGCCTTTTTGTTTTTCTTTTCTTTCTTTTTTTTAAATTAATTTATTTTTTAAAAATTTTCTTTACATTATTGTGTTGGTTTTGCCATACATTGACATGAATCTGCCATGGGTATACATATGTTCCCCTTCCAGAGCCCCCCTCCCTCCTCCCTCCCAATTCCCTCTCTCTGGGTCATCCCGGTGCACCAGCCCTGAGCATAAAACCTGGGCTGGTGATTGATTTCACATATGATAATTAACATGTTTCAATGCCATTCTCCCATATCATCCCACCCTTGCCCTCTCCCATAGCATTCAAAAGACTATTCTATAGATCTGCGTTTCTTTTGCTGTCTCGCATACAGGGTTCTCGTTACCATCTTTCTAAATTCCATATATATGCATTAGTATACTGTATTTTTGTTTTTCTTTCTGGCTTACTTCACTTTGTTTGTTTTCTTTGCTGTGCTAAAACTTTTTAGTTTAATTAGATCCCATTTGTTTATTTTTTATTTTGTTTCTATTACTTTATGAGATAGGTCCAAAAAAAATGCTGCTGCAATTTATGTCAAAGAGTGTTCTCCTATATAGTCCTCTAGAGGTTTTATAGTATCCAGTTTTAAATTTAGATCTTTAATCCATTTTGAGTTTATTTTCATATATGGTGCTAGAGAATATTCTAATTTTATTCTTTTACATATAGCTGTCCAATTTTCCCAGTGCCACTTATTGAAGAGATTGTCTTTTCTCCATTATATAGTCTTGCCTTTTTTTGTTGTAGATTAATTGACCATAAATTTGTATGTTTATTTCTGGGCTTTCTGTCCTGTTCCATTGTTCTATATGTCTGTTTCTGTGCCAGTACTGTACTCTTTTGATTACTGTAGTTTTGTGGCATAGTTTAATGTCAGGGAGTGTAACTTCCTCCAGCTCTTTTCTTTTTTAAAATTTTTAAAAATTTTTATTGGAGTGTTGTTGATTTACAATATTGTGTTATTTTCAGGTGTACAGACATGTGAATCAGTTATACATATATCCACTCTGTTTTTAGATTCTTTTCCAATGAAGGTCATTACAGAGTACTGAGTAAAGTTCTCTGTGTTATATAGTAGGTTCTTATTAGTTACCTATTTTATATATAGTAATATGTATATGTCAGTCTCAGTCTCCCAATTTATCCCTCCTTGCCCTCATTCCCTGGTAAACATAAGTTTGTTTTTTCTTTCTCAAGATTGCTTTGGCTGTTCAGGGTCTTTTGCATTTCTGTGTGTATGTGTGTGTATGTGTGTGTTAGTTGCTCAGTTGTGTCTGACTCCTTGCGATCCCGTGGACTGTAGCTCTCCAGGCTCTTCTGTCCATGGAATTCTCCAGGCAAGAATACTGGAGTGGGTTGCCATTTCCTTCTCCAGGAGATCTTCCCAACTCAGGGATCAAACCTGCGTCTCCTGTATTGCAAGCAGATTCTTTACCATCTGAGTGATACAAATTGTAAAATTTTCTGTTCTAATTCTGTGAAAAATACTTTTGGTAATTTGAGAGGGGTTGGATTGAATCTGTAGATTGCCTTAGGTAGTATGGTCATTTTAACAGTATTGATTGTTCCAATCCAAGAACATGGTATATCTTTCCATCTCTGTGATGTTCAGTTTCTTTCATCAGTGTCTTATAGTTTTTGGAGTACAGGTCTTTTGCCTCCTTAGGGAGGTTTATCAGAGAAGACAATGGCACCCCACTCCAGTACTCTTGCCTGGAAAATCTCATGGACCGAGGAGCCTGGTAGTCTGCAGTCCATGGGGTCACTAAGAGTCAGACACGATTGAGCGAGGTCACTTTCACTTTTCACTTTCATGCATTGAAGAAGGAAATGGCAACCCACTCCAGTGTTCTTGCCTGGAGAATCCCAGGGATGGGGGAGCCTGGTGGGCTGCCGTCTATGGGATTGTACAGAGTCGGACATGACTGAAGGGACTTAGCAGTAGCAGCAGCAGCAGGGAGGTTTATCATAGGTATTCTACCCCTTTTGATGAAATGTTAAATGGGACTGTTTTTTTAATTTCTCTTTCTGATATTTCGTTGTTAGTCTATAGAAGTGAACCAAGTTTCTGAATATTGATTTTGTATCCTGCAACTTTACTAAGTTAATGATGAGCTCTAGTTTTCTGGTAGTGTCTTTAGAATTTTCTGTATATAGTATTATGTCTTCTGCAAACAGTGATAGCTTTACTTCTTCCTTTCCAATTTGGATTCCTTTTCTTTCTTTTCCTTCTCAGATTGCTGTGGCTAGGACTCCCAAAACTATGCTGAATAAAGTGGCAAGAGTGGTTACTCTTGTCTTGTTCCTGATCTTAGAAGGGATGCTTTCAACTTTTCTCCTTTGAGAATGATGTTTGCTATGGGTTTGTCATTCATATATGGCGTTTATTATGTTGAGGTATGTTTCCTGTATGTGCACTTGCTGAGGAGTTTTTTTTTTATCATAAATGGATATTGAATTTTATCAAAAGCTTTTTCTGCATCTATTGAGATGATCATATGGTTTTTATTTTTCAATATGTTAATATAGTATATCACATTGCTTAATTTGCAGATACTGAAAATTCTTGCATCCCTGGGATAAATCCTATTTGATCTTGGTATATGTTCCTTTTAATGTATTGTTGGATTTGGTTTGCTCATATTTTTTTTGAGGATTTTTGCATCTATCAGTGATATTGGCCTATGATTTTTCTTTTTTGTGTAGTATCTTTGTCTGGTTTTGGTATCAGCATGATAGTAGTCTCATAGAATGAGTTTTGGAATGTTCCTTGTATGCAATTTTAAGTTTCAGAAGGACAGATATTAACTTTTCTCTAAATATTTGGTAGAATTTATCTGTGAAGCCATCTGGTCCTGGACTTTTGTTTGTTTGGGAGTTTTAAAATTACTAATTAGTTTCAGTGCTGGTAATTAGTCTATTCATATTTTCTGTTTCTTCCTGGTTCAGTCTTTGGAAATTATACCCTTCTAAGAAATCCATTTCTTCTAGGTTGTCCATTTTATTGGTATATAGTTGCTGGTAGTAGTCTCTCATAATCCTTTGTATTTCTGTAGTGTTGGTTGTAACTTCTTTTTCATTTTTAATTTTATTGACTTGGACCCTCTTCCTTTTTTTGTTAATGAGTCTGGCTAAAGGTTTATCATTTTTGTTTATCTTTTCAAAGAACCAACTTTTAGTTTTATTGGTTTTGGGGTTTTTTTTTAGTCTTTCATTCATTTCTTCTCTAATCTTTATGATTTATTCTCTTTTGCTAACTTTGACTTTTGTTTGTTCTTCTTTCTCTACTTGTTTTAGATGTAAGATTGGGTTGTTTATTTGAGATATTTCTTGTTTCCTGGGGCAAGCTTGTATCACTATAAACTTCTCTCTTAGAACTGCTTTTGCTGTGTTCCTTAAGTTTTGGATCATCATGTTTTCATTTTCATTTGTCTCTAGGTTATTTTTTTTTAAATTTTCTCTGTGATTTCTTTAGTGATTTGTTGATTGTTTAGTAGTGGACATGTGTTTGTGTATTTTGTGTTTTTTTCTTGTAGTTGATATTCTGTCTCATAGCGTTGTGGTCAGAAAAGAGCTTTGGCATTCTTTTTGATCTTCTTCTCAGTGGAGTTATGTATGCATCAAGTACAAACAAGCAGAAGGGTGTAGGTAAAATTCAGGTCAGAGAGGGAAAATTTTTGAAAGAATTCCGTTTTTCCAAGAAGTGGAATCATTTTCTCTACCTCTAGGCTATTGAGTCCTCTTCCAACTAACAGATCTTAATTCCTTTTTGCTAGATATGACTTGATGTGCACACATAGTACTAGAGTTTGGTGAGAGTCACTTATAAAATGCTGGACAGGGTCCATGTCTTATTTATCTGTTCAGTTTCCAGACCTAGCATAGTGTAGAAACCCAAATGAACTCCATTTCTCAGATTGAATCCAACAAGCCAAACCAGTAACCTGACCCCTTATCACTGTCTTTATCCTGTGATAGGATATGACAGGAAGGATAAGTCAACTGGTAGGAAGTAACAAGTAGCCACTCAAAGAAATATACACTAAGAATATGGATAGGGATTGGGGAACACATCGAAAAATCAACACATTCCACTCTGGTTCCAGTGTACCACATTGGAAGAACCACAGAGGAAAAGGTTTGGATTGTATTGGTTAGATCATAATAATAAAGATAGTTTCGAAAGCACCTGACACTAGCTACCAGCTGTTTATTGTCTTTCCAGTTCATCTACTTGGATATAATATTTGGGAAAATATCTGGGGAGGGCATTGATCCACATAACTATAGCATAGTAAGAGCTGTGCCATTTCTGCTTGCCTCTCCTCTGCCGGCAAACTGGCTCTCTTGACTGTCCCATAAACATGGCAGAAGATGTCTGTCCCTATCATTTTTAAATTTACATCTTCTTTGTTCAAATGACCAGATATGGAGACAAATATGTAATTTTGATTCCAGATTCCAGTTTTCAGAAAAGAGAAATGGGTTTCCTCAACTTGGGTTAGTTTCTATTCTTGACTCAATATTCAAGGGTCAAGAGATACATTAAGTAGTTATAAATATGAGTCAGGAACCAGTCTTGTCTGAGAGAGCAATTGTTAGAGAAGGAAGCTGGTGGGGTGGGCAGATAGCCTAGAAGGCCTCTAATACAATGGAAAAACACTTACTTTTCCTCCATAGAGGAAAGAAAGTACAAAATGAACAGATTATATGGACAACTGATAAACAATATATGCAAAATTATGGAAAGCAATTAAAGTGGATCAGTGACTGTTATTAATATAATCAATTCATCTAGTAGCATAGGAAAAACCTCACCAGTTTTTTTTTTAATTTAAAACTTTCTTTTCAGAACCAAACCTAAGAAATGGCTAGGGAAAAGAATACCTGTCCGGATTCGTAACTTTTTCTATGAAAAGAGTTGGGGAATTTTTATGCACAGCTTAAAGAATATATTCCTCAGCCTTTCTTGTAGCACAGTGTTGCCCATGAGTTGTATGCTGAAATTGTCTGCATATAGTGGTACTTCCCAGGAATAATTTCTTGTTTTTTAAAGGGGCCCATAGCTAGCATATGTCCCTTATGCTTTTCACTTTTTCACCTTTATCCCAACTGGAATACAGACATGATAATTGGATTCTCAGCATCCATTCTGGAACCTGAGGTAACATTGAGGATGGTAATCATACTCTAAGAATGAAGGAATAGAAATATAGTAGGTGGCTGGGTCCAGGATGATACTTTGGAGCTGTTATACTTAACTGAAGACTTACATTACATAAGAGGGAAATAAACCTCTGTCTTGATTAAACCATTTTTTAAATCCCCATCCCCCATAACTAAAAGCTGAATGTAAATCCTAACTTGGTTAATGAGCCTCTATTCAATGGGAGAATATTACGTGATTGACTGATGGTGACTGATAAAAATAAAATTTATGGCAAGACCCATCATGGAATCTAGTTTTTTCTGGTCCTGATCCTTTTTCTTTTCATAGTGGCTAAAATTTATTAAAACAAAATGATATATAGATAAGATGGATAAACTCATGTCACTTTTAAACGAACTCTGTAGAGATAATGAGAATGTGCTTTGAAGAACTGCAGGGAGTATAACTGATTGATGGCCTAGGCTACTGGGTTCTGAAATCCACCTCCAAGTTTGAGCCAAGGGCTCAGGCTCCACGGGCTGCTCCCAGCCAATGATGTGTGGCAGGAGAAGACAGGTGTTTTCTGGAAGGACATGGGATTCCTTTGATGGCTAACTTCAGGTTGAAGACTCCCTGATGGCCTTGCCAAACATTCCTTGGACTACATGGCAGCACACTTCCACCCAACCTTCTCTCCATTGCTTCTTCACTCTGGGTCAGCCTCACATCATGGTCTCATGACTGTCCAGCTTTTCTGGCTCACTCTCCATTTTCTTTCATAGGCATTTCTCTTAGTAAAATCCCTGTATGTTTAATCTTATCTTGGCATGTGCTTCTATAAGAACTTGGACTAACACACTCATTTGAAGAAGCTAAACATTTTCTCCATTCTTTCAGCCATTCTGTTTTATGGGTCCATTTTATACAAGGATAGGTGGTTCTTGAGCAGAAAAGTCATGTAATGTCAAGCTCTCTTCTCTTCTTTACTCTTCTGTCTTTAAAATGAAGGAAAAAAAGGGGAAAAGAAATAATCACCTATAGCAAATTTTTAGTGGGGGCTGTTGGTAGTGGGCTGTGCTCAGATTTCCCTGGTGGCTCAGACAGTAAAAGCATCTGTCTACAATGCAGGAAACCTGGTTCAATCCCTGGGTCGGGAAGATCTCCTGGAGAAGGAAATGGCAACCCACTCCAGTATTGTTGCCTGGAAAATCCCATGGATGAAGAAGCCTGCTAGGCTACAGTCAGTCCATGGGGTCGCAAAGAGTCGGACACAACTGAGCGACTTCACATTCACTTGTGCTCAGAAGCCTAAGATACTGAGAAGAATGAGAGATACAATAATGTAGTCTCTCTTCTGCTAGTTCGTAATGTGGTTGGGAATATGAGACAGTGAAGAGAGGCTCTGCCCTACACAGTGTTCACAAAGCAAGGCATACTTAGCTCTGCCATCTTTAATGTGTGGGAGATAAGACGGTAGAGGTTTAATGGGAGGATTTTATAAGCCAGGCTTAGAAGTGGGGTGTATAACCTCCTGCCTATATTCCATTGGCCAGGAATCTGTCATGTGGGAGTCTGGGAAATGCAGTCTACCTGGGAGCAAAGGAGAATATGAAAATGGATTTGGGGAATAGTTAGCCAGTTCCTGCCCCAGCCACTTAGAAGAGAAACAACAGGTCCTTGGTTTCCTCAACGAGGGAAGGTTCTTTTCACAAAGACATTTCCATATAGCACTCTCTCTTTATCAATACTCTGGCTGCATCATTTCATTAGAAAGTATAAATTTTTAAGGGGGGATAAAATATAATAGATGGGGAAAGAGTGGAAAAAGTGTCAGACTTTATTTTTGGGGGCTCCAAAATCACTGCAGATGGTGATTGCAGCCATGAAATCAAAAGACGCCTACTCCTTGGAAGGAAAGTTATGGCCAACCTGGATAGCATATTGAAAAGCAGAGACATTACTTTGCCAACAAAGGTTTGTCTAGTCAAGCCTATGGTTTTTCCAGTAGTCATGTAAGGATGTGAGAGTTGGACAGTGAAAAAGGCTGAGCGCCAAAGAATTGATGCTTTTGAACTATGGTGTTGGAGAAGACTCTTGAGAGTCCCTTGGACTGCAAGGAGATACAACCAGTCCATCTTAAAGGAGATCAGTCCTGTGTGTTCATTGGAAGGTCTGATGTTGAAGCTGAAATTCCAATACTTTGGCCACCTCATGTGAAGAATTGACTCATTGGAAAAGACCTTGATGCTGGGAAGGATTGGGGGCAGGAGGAGAAGGGGACTACAGAGGATGAGATGGCTGGATGGCATCACCGACTTGATGGACATGGGTTTGGGTGGACTCCGGGAGTTGGTGATGGACAGGGAGGCCTGGCGTACTGCGGTTCATGGGGTCGCAAAGAGTCGGACATGACTGAGCGACTTAACTGAACTGAACTGAAAATATAATGAAATATTGTATGGTAGTTAAACTGTCCTAACACCACTTAATTTACTTGGAAATTTGTTATGCAATCAAATATTCCCAGACTATTTTGAACAGATTGCAAAGCTGCCTGATCAAAATTCTCATTTCTTGTTTATAGGCAAATTATAGTTCAGATCCAGATGTTGAATGGGGGAGCAGGTAGGAAATTTTATCTTGCACTTTATAGGCATGTCAACTGAAAAGATGATTTATATTTTCTTTTAAGATGCAGAAATAGATGAATATGAATTGGACCCTGAATTAAAATATATTTAGGATCTAATCAAATTTCTGTGAATTTTGATATAGCAAGGCTATTTTGTAAATTTAAGATAGAACTATGTCAATATGATAATAATGCTTTGTACTAAATATCACTCAAAGGTGGAAATTTTATTTTTAGCATTGCATCAAACCTAATCCACCCTTTACTTTCAATCTTGGGGGATAGAGTTAGGAAAGGAATGTGTATAAAATATTCTCAATAACATTTAACTTAACATCTGCCTAGGCTGTCAGTATATATTTTTCTAACTTGTATTAGCTATTTGGCAATTCCAGCTGCTTGATAACAGTTGTAGGATATCAATTTCTCCATATTGCTAACTACTGCATGAGACCACACAAAGTCAGGATTAGATTAAAAATGACATTTGTTAAAGGATAGCAGAGTAGCTCCAAACACCATTTTTTAGTTTGTTTCCACCATACTTGCAGTTAAAGAAATTCTCTTGCCAGTAACACTTTATGAATTCAGCGCTTAAAATTCAGAAAGGATCTTAAAGGTCAACTAGTCCAACCTTTTCATTTCACAGTTGAGAGAACTGAAGCTCAAAAAAGCTGAAGGTTATGTATGTAGCTAATTAGTTACATGGCCATTTTTAGAAGCCAAGTCTACCCACCCATCCACCTATTAGTTCATTTATCCGTTCATCCATCCATCCAACTATCCAATCAACAAATAAATATGTATTATGTGCCCACTGTCCAGACACTGGCTTGATGCTGAGGATACAATGATGAACCAAACCAGACATGGTTTCTTTCTTGTAGAAAAAGCAAATACTAATCAAATGGTTATATGAATAATATTGCCATGAAAGAGAACTATACTATGTGCTGAGAGCACATAACAGGGACTGACCATGTCATGAGGTTTACACTGGGAGATGAAACTTGAGTGTGTGTTAACCAGGTGAAGAGGACGAGGAATGTACCACGGAAACCCATGTGCTCTGATAGAAGTAAGAATAGCAAATTTGATGAGCTTGAAATAGTCCAGTGAAGTTGGGGTGCAGAGAGCAAGTGAGAACATGATTCAAGATGGAGCAGAAAAGTAGGCAGAGGTTACAGGAAGACGCCATCTCTTGTCTTAAAGACTTGGTGTGAATCCTCCACCATAGTGGTGATGAGGTTTGGGCTTGAGCTGCCATTTTGCTACAGTGACGAACAAGCCAAGAGATCAGTGTGAACCCCTGAGGATGGTGCCAACAACATAGAAGGCTGAGAAGAAACTACATAGTGAGAAACCAGATCCTTGGTGATACTGCATGAGCTACACAGTCAAGTCTCGTGAATAGAGTTAGTGTAGAGGGAGAATTTGGGGGGAGGTATTGAGAGGGAGGGTTTATAAAATGGCACAAGGAAACTTTTGGGGTGATGTTTATTTTCATTATCTTGACTGTGGTGATGGTTTCATGGGTATATGGTGGTGGTAGTTTAGTCACTAAGTCATGGCCAACTCTTGCGACCCCAAAGAACGTAGCCCATCAGGCTCCTCTGTCCGTGGAGTTCTCCAGGCAAGAATACTGGAGTGGGTTGCCATTTCCTCCTCCAGGGGATCTTCCTGACCCAGGGATTGAACTTGCGTCTCCTGCATTGCAGGTGGTCTTTTGCATTTACAGGCTGAGCCATCAGGGAAGCCCTCATGGGTATATACATAAGTCAAAACTTATCAAATTATATACTTTAAACATGTACAGTTTATTGAATGTCAATTAATCTCAATAAAGTTATTTTAAAAGAAAAAAAAAGAATTAGTGTGGATTTCTTTGTCACTTGTATTAATTGGATTTCTTTGTCACTTGTAACCAAAATATTTCCCTCAAATAGGAAATCAGCCAAATTAAAATGGCAGCCACTGTGTACTTGTTGAGATGTTTGTTATTATTATTATTTTTTTTAGTAATTAATGCATACTGAATGCTCAGTTTCATCATCATGTGGATGTGTGGAATGCTTTCTGTGTCTATTTAAATCCTACTCATCTTCAAAGCCCAAGTTAGCCTCCCTGTCTTTCAGGAGGCTGAACACTTACCTTCATCTTCTTTTCAACAGTTTCTTCTCCTCCTGTTGGTCCTTAATAGTGTGACAATCTATGTGATCTTGAAATTAATATTTTATTTTATTTCATGTTATTTATTTAAAGAAAAACTTCCTCTGACCCATTTTTTTAAATTGCAGTATAGTTGATTCACAATGTTGGCTTAGTTTCAGGTATACAGCAAAGTGACTCAGTTATTAATACAGATATATGTGTATGTGACACACACACATATATATACTTTTTTAGATACTTTTTTAGATACTTGGGAAAGTATCTAAAAAAGATATTAAATATAGTTATTAAAGATATTAAAAGATATTAAATATAGTTCCCTGTGCTGTATAGTAAGTACTTATTGTTTATCTATTTTATATATAGTAGTGTGTATCTGTTAGGGCTTCCCAGGTGACTCAGTGGTAAAGAATCTGCCTGCCAATGCAGGTCACTGAGGAGACGTGGGTTCGGTCTCTGGGTCATGAAGATCCCCTGGAGGAGGAAATGGCAACCCACTCCAGTATTCTTGCCTGGAGAATCCAATGGACGGAGGAGCCTGGCGGGCTATAAGCTTGCAAAGAATTGGACATGACTGAGTATGCACGCAGGAAACCTTCATATTGTTCTGTATAGTCACTGCACCAATTTACATTCCTACCAACAGTGTAGGATAGTTCCCTTTCTCCACACATTCTCTAGCATTTATTTTTCGTAGACTTTTTCTTTTTGCTTTGCTTTGCAGTTTTGGGGATCTTAGTTCCCTAACCAGGCATTGAACCTAGGCAATGGCAGTGAAGTGCCAAGTCTTAACCACTGGAGTGCTAGGAACTCCCTGTTTGTAGACTTTTTTATGATGACCACTCTCACCAGTGTGAGGTGATTTTGAGCATCATTTCATGTGCCTGTTGGCTGTCTGCGTATCTTCTTTGGAGAAATGCCTCTGACCCATCTTTTCCAGAAGAACACTCTAGTATTTAATATCCCTGCTTCACTTGTCTTTTTCCCCTTTGCATCTTTTCAGGTATAAGTTCATAATTTGGGATACATAAGGTTTACCTTTGGGCTTGTTATAAGGGCAGATTTTCTCATATCTTAGATGCGCATATGGAAAAACATGGTACATTAGATATTATATAGTATAGGCACTTAGTGCCTAAATCGTGAGTTGAATTGTTGAAAAGTCCAGAAGGGTGTGATTTGAAGATTATCAGAAAGGTTTCTCCTGTAAGGCTCTAAAAATGGGCCCCTCCTTCGACTTGTCTTTGATGATCTCATAACTAGGATGAGTGTCAAGGTCGAGGTACTGCGTACTTTAAAGATTGCTAAATTTTTTGATGACCTTAGCTAAAACTAGTGAGAGAAACCAGATCTTATCCCTCACACTCTGCACTAATAAGGAATGCAGCATCAGGGGTTCTTGACAATGTGTATTTCACCTGCTCGTCATTCACTGTTTCTGCCCAAGCACCTTTACTTCCTTCACCTTTGAGCTCTGATCCATTCCCACTGGTTTTTGGTTTCTCTTCTAATGGCAAGCACTTTGGTCTAATGGGGAGCACCCAGGATTCTATTTGGAACACAGTTTTGTCTCACCAAGTTGTCCGTTTCTTCTTCTCTTCCTCTGGCCCAAGCTGAGTCCTACTTCATCCACTCCTGCCTCTCATCCACACATAGCCTCTTTCCTGTGTTTGCCACTGAGAAAGATGATGCTCCAGCTTCTTCCAACCTGATCTTGTTTCTTTGACACATACATATGTATACACACACACTTGGCTTTTCTCAATTTCATATATGAAAATCAACAAGTTTAACAAAACAATGGAGAAGTTAAAAAGCTAAGAATTCTTACAAGCCCTGGTAACAAGGGTTTGTTTCAACTGCCTTCTCTTTATCCCCCTCGTGGTGAGTGGATTCCTACTCTGGAGTTTTGGGGATGGCTGAACACACAGCATCCACTACTGGAGGGATGAGATGGACAATGGTTTATTAGTCACATACAGTCTCAAGCAGGAGGATCCCACATGCGACATATGGCTATGTGGGGTTTAGCCTCAGAGGCAGAGCAAACAACCAGGGGCCGTGAGAGGCAGACTTCATGATGAGGTGAGGCAGGCTTCAAGAGGGTGAGGTGTACCCTGGCTTCTGCAGGAGGACATGACTGCCTTGTTTGAATAGTTCGAGGGCTGCGGGTCCTTGTGATAAGGAGAGGTGTTTGGCTAGAGAACCTTTGTGGCAGAGTAGGCAGAGGAACTTGCAGTTAGGCGATTTGAGACCCTGCTGATTTCACCAGATGTCAAGACAGCACACAATATTAAATTTAAGCCTTTACTACAGGGTCTCTAGTTTTTATTTATTCTAGTTTTTAAAAGAAATCTAAGCAGGACTAGCCTAGCTCTTTCTGGCTCCTGGTTTGTTTCCTCATTCTTAGTTTGGAAATAGACTCACCCAAGTAACTTTCTTTCTTTCCATGTTTTGTATTGCTACTTTCTGGCTCAGATGGTAAAGAATCTGCCTGCAATGCAGGAGACCCGAGTTCGACCCCTGGGTTGGGAAGATCCTCTGGAGAAGGGAATGGCTACCCACTCCAATATTCTTGCCTGGAGAATCCCATGGACAGAGGAGCCTGGCGAACTGTAGTCCATAGGGTCACACAGAGTCGGACATGACTGAAGAATCTTAGCATGCGCACACCTCCTCTCTTAGGTCGAGTTCCTTAGAAGCAGAACCTGAAGCTCTGAAGGAAGTCGGGTGCATTGAAGAGGCAGTGCTCTTCAGGAAGAACTTAAGAGGAGAGGGGAAGCTGAGTGAAGACATGGTCTCACTTCCTTAAAGAGAGGCTCTGAAATACAAATCACACCTTGGAGTTATCCTTGCCTTGAGAGAAGGTGTTTCTTTTGTACCCCCATATCAGTCAGCCTTTGGCTATGGACCATGGGGTGGGGTAACTTCCTGGAGGGCATGGCTACCATCACTCCAGGGCAGTTCTGCAGAGACGGAGGCAGCTGGGGTAGTCCACATTCTCCCCAGCAAGGGGATGGGTGTTCTGGCCTTATAAATGGAATCTGGGCAAGGTACAAATTGCATCTACTGCATATGCTTCACATTCATTAACCTCCTCAATAACCCTAAGAGGCAGAAATTATAATCACTGTATTTTTCAGATGAGAAAACTGAGGCACAGAAAAAAGCCTGGCTAAAGTGAAGTCAATATTCCAACCCAGCCTGGTGCACATTTTCAGAGCATTGCTAGGGAAACATGCTTAAGAATTCCTGAGTGTCTTCTAGCTGTTCATTTAATGTCTTTAATTTTATTCAATTCATGAAATATGCACTGATCACCAATATTGTATAGAGTTGTCTTATAGGAAAGTTTAGCTGAAGGCCCCAGTTACACATCCTTCTCTACTGGAGGCTTTGATGTTGAAAGACCCTTGGGCCGATTTTGCCCAACACTTCAAATTATATAATTAACTTTGTGTACCTTGTTGGATTGAACCTCAAACTGATGAATCTGTCCTTCTTAAATCATTTGTGTGAGTTATCTATTCATAAAATAGGTCTTTTAATGTGGAAATCTGACAATGGCTCTTCATTTAAGTCAGTAATTAAGTATAATGTGGATACAAACATTATCTTAGTTGCCAGTGTTGTACCTTTTTAATCCTTAAGCAAATAGCTTGAAAGAGAGAGGCAGATGAGTAAAAATATCTCTGAGTAAGACTGGACAGTTAGCCTTCTTGGGTTTTTGGTACAAAAAGGAAATGACTGTGAACCATGGGTTTTCTGTGAAAGAGGGTGATCCTTCCTTTTAGGACTTTACATCTTTGTTTAAAAAAATGGGACAGGTGTCCATCAGCAGTGATCTTTGGGGAGTTGGGGAAGATTGCTAGGTAGGTTGAGTGTGAGCCATAAATTTTCAAAATTTTTATTTGTTTTAAAAATAGATAATACATCACATGGTTTAAAATTCAAAAGGATATTATAGCAAAAAATCTCTTTCCCTTATCCTGCAGGTACCCACTACCCTTTCCCAAAGGCAACTAGTGTTGTCAGAGAATTTTTTTCAGAGATGTTTTATGAATATTCAAGCAGGTACATGTAAATATTTGCTAATACATTTGAAAATTCAATGGAGAGAGTAGAAATAGGAAAACCCCTGTAATAGTTTCTTTAAACTGCTGGAACAAATTACCAGAGGCTTAAGACGAAAGAAACGTATTTTGTCACAGTTCTGGAGGCAAGAAATCCAAAATCAAAGTGTCAGCAGGGCCATTCTTTCTTTCAAGGCTCTTGGAAGAGTCTTTCTTTGCCATTGCCTAGCTTCCGGTGGTTTCTGGCAATTCTGGGTATTCTTGGACTCGAGGGTACATCATTCCAATATCTGCCTCTGTCATCATGTAGCCATCTCTTCGTGTGTCTCTGTGTCCAGATTTCTTCCTTCTTACCAGGATACCAACCACTGGATTAGGGCCCACTCTAACATAATATGATACCATTTTTAACTTTATAACTTCTGCCAAGACGATATTTCCAAATAAGGTCACATTTATAGGTACTGGTACTTAGGACTTGAGCATATCTTTTTAGGGGACCTGATTCTACCTACTTCAATCTATAATGTTATCACTTCAAAGCTTAAAGCAGGCTTTGTAGAGAAGTAGAGATCAATTCACCTTTGGGCTCTGGAATAAAGTTAATAATTCTCTTGCTTAGGGGAAAAACAAATACCCAAATGGATCTTTCTCTTTTGCAGATAGTAAGCAAAGACCCACAGTGATAAATGAAGGTTTCTAAGCCTCCAGTGACATTAAGAAACCAAGCTCTTCTGGATGAAAATGAGAGAAGTCATCTATGTGCTTAAAAGTATTTACATTGGTGAGTTTTTTAAACTTTCTTTTACTCCTACCTATATAATAAGAAATACATCGTGACCCAGACATACAAATGTTTGAGTCTACATATATGAATATATGAACTGAAGCAGTCTTGCTCCATTAAACAACATGTACATTTATTATTTGAAATGAATTTAAACCTTTTCTAGTCTACCTTTTTCTCAAGGCCTCTAATGGGTTGCCTCCTGTAGTATGAATAACACTTTTTGGTGATATGTTCTTCCTTAGGAGGGGATTTATAGATTTCAGTGTCTGCTTGTTCTCATAGAGTTGTTTGTGCATGGCAGAAAAAAAGTGGAGGATTAATCTTTTCCTTCCCAAGGAGGAGTGAATGTCTGTGAAAGGGAAATGATGAGCTAGTCACCTTGGCTCACCGTAGATTGAACTGCTAGTATGGTACATGCATGTTATTCAGTTTTATCTTAGATTCAGATAGATGTGCTAAGGTTGGGCTTTTGAGTTCCAATGTCTTCTTGGAGTCCTAAGACCAAGATTAGGGAGTTAGGCCTGTCAATCATTTTGGAAAACTCTGAAGCTGAAACAGAATTGGGTGATGTCTTTAAGGGAGAAAGAAATGTCTTTGGGACCTCTCCTCCAGAGAGAAGAGATGGCTCAAGGATATTTCTGTTGGTGGAGTGAAAAGGAGGTGGAAAAATGAAGAGTAAAGTTAACTCTTTCAAACAGTGGTGAAGTCAGGGCAATTGGCAGAGGTGCTCTTCCGGGACTAGTTGTGAGCTCTATGATAGGTTGCTTTCATGGATGATCTTGGTGCCTGCGCACATCCCTTTTTAAGGCCCCCTGACACCATCCCTTAGCAGCAATGGATGTTGCCTATTCATCCCTGCCTCTTTCTCTGGAGAATTGCTCCCAGCAGAATGGGAGTGTTGTCACCTGGGAGTCCTGTTACCCCATTCTCCAAGTGGCTATGGCTAATGACAGACTGACACAAGGTACGGAAGGCTGGTCCCTTTTCCTTCGAGGTGGTACTATCTTCTGGTGCAATTTGTACTGCAGAATTCCGTGTGGGATCAGGTTGAAGCTAGATCCCAGTAAGACCTCATAATTACTTCACTCCTTCCACTACCCCATCCTACTTTCCTCATTCCTTTTCTCTGTCCCAGAAGAAATCACATGCCTAAAAATTCTCATCTCAGTTTTCAGTTCTGAGGAATGCAACCTAAGATAGTTACTTCTGTGTTGTCACTTCCTCAACTAGTGGTTTTATCATTACTTATTATTTTTTATACTACAAGCTGCAGCTTTGTATTTGCATTTCACTTTGGAAATTAAGGAAGCTGATTAGGATCATGCTCTGGGTGAAGCAATGCAAAGGAGCAATGCAGGAAGGCTTTGAAAGTGAACCTGGGCGTGGACAATGACCAGCAGCAGAGTCATCAGTGGCCCCATGGGTGGAGGGAAGGAGTGGCTTCAAACCAGGAGGAGACTGAGTCATCCAGAAACAACCAAGGCAAATCCCTGGAAGAAGTAAATGTCTCCTTTTGTTTGTCGAGAGAAGTCAGAGAAAGGCTAGAGTTATACTGACAAGTCAGATGGGACTTGATGTGTTGTAATTTTGGGACCAGGAGTAAACTGATCGCATCTTGTCTGTATGGGCTATTGTCATTTTCGTTTCCAAGTGCTCCTGTAACAAATGACCACAAACTTAGCGACTTAAAACAACACTAATTTATTATAGTTCTGAAAGTTAGAAGTCTAAATGGGTTTTCAGACTGGATTCCTTCTGAATGTTCTAGCAGAGAACTTGTTTCCTTACCTTTTCTGTGGTTTCTAGAGTCATATGCATTACTTGGATTATGGTTATTCCTCTGTCTTCAAAGCCAGCCAGATAGCATCTTTGAATCTCTCTCTCTCTCTCTCTGTTCTTCTGCTTTAGCTATCACATCTCCTCTCTGACTCCTCTTATATCCCTTTTATAAGCACCCTTGTGAATACACTGAGCACACCAAGATAATCCAGGATAATCTCCCCACCTCAAAATCCTTAATTTAATGGCATCTAGAAAATCTCTTTTGCTACATAAGGTGACAGATTCACAGGTTCTTGGTATTACATCATGGGCATCTTTGTGGAAGGGCATTGGACAGTTAGGGAAACTTGGGCACAAAAATTGTATTTTCCTTTCAACATTTGCTTCATGTTCAATGCCTGGAATCCATTTTGCAGAGTTAAAATCTGTACTTACTCCTCATTCTTTTAGCACAAGTGTTAGTCTGTGTCAGGGCTTGGACCCCATTACTGGGGTCATGGGTCTGTGTCACATGGCCTCAGAGAGTGAGAGGGTGCGTGGTACACCCCTATCCATGGACAAGGCTTTCTCCTGGGATGATTGTACAAGGGCAGAACCATGAGTGGCATCTCCACTAGGTCCATCCAACACTGACTCTTTGATTATATCTTTTTGGAAATCAATGAAGCAGAAAAGGAAATGATGAGATGATTCTTCTCTGACCACTAAGAGTGTCTGTGTATATCTGGCTGATATTTTATATCCACTAAGGAAGCGAGGGGATTTAGGTAAAGTCATACTCCACAAGTCCCACTCCAGCCTCACTCTTGGTCCTTCTCTCTCCCTTAGTTTGTCATGTGTTATACTTCTTTGTAATTTTTTGAACATCAAAATCAGGAGCAGAGCTCCAGACATAGCCTGTAGTCCATGCAAATGAATCCCAGAACTACTGTTGATGCTAAGATAAAGTGACATATGCTTATTTCTCCATCAAATAAAAATTTCTTTATGGACAGCAACTTGTGATTAATGTTAGTCAAGGGAGGAATGGTGTCAGTCATTTGATATCAGTAATTTTTCCTTTGTATTCCTCAAATTGCCATGAGAGGTCATTGAGAGTGAAGTTGCCTAGGTATTATTTTGCCCAGTAAAATGCATTTGACTGAAAGTTTTCCTGTTTTCTGTCTTTACATTGCTGTCCTGACATGAAAGAAGTGATTTGACCCCTCAGCAAAGGAGGCATGATGTCTTCTGCTCCTCAGACCTTGAGTTCATGCTTTTGGGTCTGCCCTGATTTCATTAATCTCCCTGGTCTTCTCTTCCTGTCCCTCTATCCTGTTCAGATTTTTCACCACCATATTATGTGTGTTCTTCAGTCTAGTGCTTCTTGCCTGAACAGGAGTCTGGTCAACATGTGGATGGTATGGTAAGAGCTAAAGCTGGAAAGGTAGGCTATTCTCCTTTTAAGATACTTGCAGTGTCTTAAAAAAAGTCATCTGGAGATTTTGAGTTGATTGCCATCTAATTTCTAAAACCCACGAGCCATTTTCCCAGAATATTGCTTTGAGCCAATGATATTTCTGACAATTCATTATTCCTAATATAATGAAGAAAAAGAGATTTTTAAAAGAGATCTTGATTAAAGGTCAAAATCATGCACACTGCCTAGTTAGTTTTCACAATCCAAGATGTGGAACCATGAACTTGATGAATTCTGGGTATCATTGACGTGCTTCAGAAAACCAAGTGACTGCTTCATGGATATTTCTTCAGTCTTTAATATTTCTTGCTAGCCAACTGTGACAATTTTGTACAAGGCAAGAATACCCTTTCTTAATATGCTTCCTTCAATCCCCAAGAATATAAATGAGTTGATGATTAGGGCTATGAAGCATATAGGATTCCGTATCACTTTAATATATTTCTGTGATTTGAGCTATTTATTTTGCCAGCTCAGTGTTTTCCCGATGCCAGGAAGAAATCTTAATGAGACTGGAAACCTGTGATATTCTTCACCTGGGTATTGCTGTAGAGAGGACAGAATAGAACCCAGTTTGTGTTAAGTAATAATAATGATGATGACAATAATAAATAAAAAAGACTTTTGTTTAGTTCAACAAAAAGCAATAATGTGCTGTTAGGGGAAATAAGCAAAATTATTTCAGAAGTTGTCTGAAGTGTACAGCAGGCATTTAAAAAATATTAGGCAGAGGATTTTATAGGTACATTTGAATTGATTGAACTTTCATCTAGGGCAGTAATAGGTATGAGACAAATAGAAAATCCTTTCACTCTTGAAAGCCATTGACTTAAGGGAAAGATTTTTACTGGCAACTCATAAATAAAAATACAGTGTTATAAGTTTCTTTTAAAAAACAGAGATACATGTATTATTCAATAGCTTTTTAAATTTTTAACCATCTTATTATGAAAATTTCAATTACATACATGCTTAGTGAGAACAGTATAATAAATTTCCATATTCCATCACCCAGTGTCAATAATTATTATTTTACCAATCTTTCAACTTTTTTCAAAATAAGAAAAAGTTGAGTTATATCTTACAGATATTCTATTCAGTTTTCTTACTTAGTCATTTCTATTTCTTATGAACTTTAAGACATCTCATCTTAATTTCAATAGATTTTCTTATCTCATACTTCCCAGAGAAGCAGTATTTCTCCATGTGAAGTTAAACTTCCATCTGAGTATTTAGTCACATCGGTCTCCTCCAGAATCTTGCCCTATTAATTTTCTGTCCATTTTATTTATTCTTTAATTTATAGCTATGCTGGGTCTTTGTTGCTTTGTGCAGGCTTTCTCTAGTTGTGACAAGTGGGGTCTACTCATCGTTTTGGTACGTGAGGTTCTCATTGTGGTGGCTTCTCTTGTGGCAGAGCACAGGCTCTAGACACGTAGGCTTCAGTAATTGCGACACACAGGCTCAGTAGTTGTGGTTTGTGGGCCCTAGGGCTCGGGCTCAGTAGTTATGGCGCATGGGCTTAGTTACTCTGCGGCATGTGAAATCTTCCCTGACCAGGGATGGAACCTGTGTCCCCTGCATTGGCAGCAGGATTCTTATCCTCTGGGCTACCAGGGAAGCCCCTCTCCCTCATTTTCTATCTTTAGTCTTCCTCTTGGCTCTATTATCTCTGCCAATAAATATGTTCATAACTTCTCCAAACTCAAAAGGCAGAAGTACTAGGAACATCTTTTGAACTATCTTTCTCTGCAAACTGACTTTGACTCAAGCCTTTTGTGGTTATTCTTTTTCCACCTAGACTTGAAATCTGGAAAAATCGTTGATTTCTTCTTCTTCTTCCAATATCCAGGCTTTAGGAATCCCTATTTCTTCACTGACTTTGCATCTGCCCCAGGCAAGAGGCAGTATTTTCCAAAGACAGTCACGAAAGTGTCTCCCATCTCACATGCTCTTCTTCAGGGTGACCTTGACACTCCTGCTCTTGGGTAGTAGGATCTGTGTCCCTTCCCCTTGATTTGGGTGAAACTTTGTGATTGCCTTGACCATTAAAGTATGACAGAGTGACACAATGGGACTGGGATGGTCATGAACATGCCACACACGTCCGTCTTGCTCTTTTAGAGCCCAGCCATTATGCTGTTAGAAAGCTCTAATTAGCCCACATGGAGAGACCATGTGGAGAAGCCAATATATAAGTGTTTCAGTCAGTAGCTGGCCTCAGGTATCACAGAGGTGAATGAGGAAGCCTTCAAGATGATATACCCACCAGCCATTGTCAAAACACTTCAGCTGAGGTCCAGACATTGTAGAGTGGAAACAAGTCATACCCATAATGCACTGTTCAAATTCTTGACCTGCAGAATCTGTGAACATAATAATTGGTTGTTTTATGCAAGTTTTTGGTTGATTTGTCTCCCAACCATAGCCCTGGAATACCTAGTCTCCTCTTTCTCACTTGCTTGCTCTACTTTACACACAAATCCTTTTGGTCTATTTTTTGGATTAGGCTTTTATCTTTAAGGATTTCTCTAGTGGAATCAGTGCTGCCTCTATGTCTCACCTAAACATGGTACTCTCCTGTTTTTGAATACTTTTCTGTCAGTTAAAAAAAAAGATTTATTTATTTATTTTTGGTTGTGCTGGGTTTTCACTGCTGCACACGAGTTTTCTCTAGTTGCAGAGAGCAGAGCTATTCTCTAGTCATGGTTTGTGGGCTTCTCATTTTGATGGCTTCTCTTATGGAGCATGGGCTCTAGGGCTCACGGGCTTCAGTGGTTCTAGCAAGTGGGCTCAGTAGTTGCAGCTTATGGGGTTAGTTTCTCCGTGGCAGGTGGAATTTTGCCAGAGCAGGGATTGATCCCATGTCCCCTGTGCTGGCAGGCAGAGTCTCAGCCACTGGACCACCAGGGAAACCCCTTTTCTGTCACATTTTTAATTTGCTTCCAAACACTGGGGAATGGGCATGGCATATTATAACAACCATTTTGCAGGTAAGAAACTGATATTTAACTAAAGAGTACCTTATATGACTCTCAAAGTAGCTTGTAGAACTGGAACTAGAACAATGAAAGGGGACTTACTATAGACTGTAGAGTTTCTCAAAGACATTTTCCCACAGAATCCTTTCTGGAATCACCTATTAGCATTTGAAGGACGCTGGTTTCCCAGGGGACATAGTTTGGGATATTTCCCTTCAAATCCAATTTATTCTTTTTATAGATTAAGCTTGGGAGATTTTACTTCCAAGAGATAATAAAGGAAAGATACAAAAGGGACAGGAACTAGAGTGCAAAGTTGCTCTGCAAAGTATTTTTAGCTTGCTATATGTTGTAAGATTTTTTAGGTGTGCTTGTACCTTTATAGTAGTCCTATCAGCCTGGCTCTGGGTGTCCCAGATGAGAGAACAAAAGATATATTAAAATGTGTGTCAATGCCTTTTAGCAAAATATTACTGTAAGGACACTTGATTAAATAAATTGGGCTTATTACTCATTGCAGGGAATCATGGGATTCCTCTGTAAGAGGGTATTAGAACATACTATAGGATTTAGGCTCCAGTAGGGTAAGTTAGAGGAGAAGCTAAGGAAGCAGGAGTTTGATCTAGATGGGGTGCTATCAGTAAGTGAGGACAATGCTATGGCTGGGTATTTTGTGAGTGTCACAGTGACCTTGACCTTGTTTTTGTTTGTGTTTAAAGTTATGAAGTGGTCTTGTTTCATTTCATTTTATCATGATCTCAGAGTAATCTTGTTTGAGGTGGATATACTGTGAGTTTATATTCTCCAAGAGAACAAAAATGGCCTGGCTATGAGTGTCAAATGAGCTTATAAAAATATTGAGGTCTAGTTGTGACCGTCAGATTAGTTTTGTATATCAGAAGTTGCTTTTTTGTTTTTCACAGATCGATATTCTTAGTCATTTTAGGTATACAGAGCAAAGCCAATCTCTTTGTCTGGGGCTAAGATTCATCCAAGGGAGCCTGACCTTGTTTGCGATGGGGTCTTTACTGTTGTCGTTCATTTGCTTAGTTGTGTCCAACTCTTTGCAACCCCGTGGACTGCAGCATGTCAGGCTTCCCTGTCCTTCACCATCTTCCAGAGTTACTGCTAGGTCATAGGAGACAATTAAAGCAAAGAAACCTCACAAGCAGATGGCCAAAAGACTCAGTGAGTAGTATCAGATTTTTATTGCATGTAATCTTCAATAGAATAAAAGAGATTGCTTTTTAAAAAACCCAACAACCCTTATAACTGCTGTCTTTCAGAATTTTGAACCTTTCAGTCACAGCTTTCTTAGAAGGAACATCCTCCTGGTTTGGGCCTAGAACACTAAAGAGGCACAGTTACTAAATTGCTTTAGAATGGAAAGTTAACATTTGTGAACTCAAAACCTGGCTCATAGAGCAACACTTCCCATTTCACTGGTTAGTATTAGATTTAGGACTAGAACTCAGGCCCCTGACCCCCAATTCAGTGCTTTTAAATTCCCAGTGCCTCTCACATGTACATAGGAGTTGACATTATTCACAACGACAACTGGAGCCAATTGTTTTTGTCCTTTTATGACCCTTAATAGGTATGTTTTCCATGGAAACAGCTAATGCCATTTTATTTTTTCTTTTTTTTTATTGTTTTTGCCATACATTGTCATGATATCACCATGGGTTTACATATGCTTCCCCTCCGGAACCCCCCTCCCTCCTAACTAATGCCATTTTAAATAGTTACTGCAGAACTCATAAGATCTGATAATCATTCCTGTATTTGATGATACACCCCCAGTGTTTTTGAAGAATAATGACTGCGGTAGAGAAGTGAGCATTTTCTCTTTACAGCAGTGTAGCTCATAATTAATTGATCATCATCTCCTATTAGTGAGATATCTTTGATCCTGATAACTGAAAATGAGACTATTTTCCTAAGCACAGAATAAAAGCAATATTAAACTGTTTAGTCTTTGTCTGCTTAAGGGCCAAACATTAGTTAAGTGAGTTTATAGGAATAATTAAAAAATTTAAACAACTGATTGAGTGATTTGCTGGCCGCACTTGTTGAGGAACCCTGTTACTTAACAGTTGGCTTTCTCAATATCAGACAAGTAATTTTCATAATGTTGAGGGAGCAGAAAGGGAAGGGGTCCAGAAGATAGATGGAATACATCATCATCATCATCATAATAAAAGCATGATGCTTTCATATAACTATTAGTGCTTAGAAGTCCTGTGAAGTGTAATTTTTATTCCTACTTTACAGATAAGGATGTCAGGGCTGCAAGATGTTACAGAATTTATCTAATGTAAATGGTATAACCAAGATAGAAATGCAAACTTTTAGATTCTAAATCGTATTCTGGGTCCAGCATTCTTTTTGCTATATCATTTGTCCTCATAATCTGATTAATGTCAGAAGAAAATATGAGCAGTGCTAAAATATAAACAGGTGAGGAAGGAAAGGCACAGAATCAGTATAACTTGCCATCACTGCTCTGGATAGGATTGTCACACTCATGTTGGAAAGACAATGTAACTTGTAGAGTTGAGAAATTGGTAAAATGTTTCAGTTGACTGACTCGAATTTGTGAAGCAGTACATAATGAATAGTTATTGTTTCGAACTCTGCAAATTTCCTATAAGAGTGTGTACAACTATGGGGTACTTAAGTAGATAGTTTTAGAAACAAAGAATCCATGTATTTCTCAAATTATTCTTTTCTTCCCTCAATGTTCCATGTCTTTATCCTGCTTAGCAGCAGCCAAAGGTATTAAGCACAATTTGTTATGATGTCATAGAGACATGATCTACTGTGTAAAGGATGCTTCTGGACCTCATCTTTTTATAAATTTGTAGTCTAGACATCAACTTAGAAGCAACAGAATGAAAATGCCTAAATTAAGGGTCAGCAAACTTTTTAATGTAAAGGGGTAGATAATAAATATTTTAGGCTTTGTGAGTCACATGGTCTTTTTAGCAGCTTCTTAGCTCAGCTGTTGTGAAACTAAAGTATTCATAGGCAATGCAGAAACAGGCATGTCTGTGTTCCACTAAAACTTTATTAATGGGCCCTGAAATTCAAATTCCATTTAATTTTCACACTTCTTGAAATATTATTCTTCTTTTAATTTTTTTCAATCATTTAAAAATTGTAAAAACCCACTCTTCACTCACAGATCATACAAAACCTTATAGCTGGCTGGGCTTGGCTGATGGGCTGCAGTTTGTAGAGTGTCCTCATTGGTGCAGAAGGGGCTGTAAGGGATTTGCACTCGATGTAGAAGAGGTGGACTTGATGGGGAGACAGGAGGAGGATGTTAGGACAAGAACATACCTGACTTCAGGTTTCAAGAAGACAGAGGGGACAGCTCTTCTTCAGAGTCTCTTCCTCATCTCTGTAATGAGCGATGCCTGTTGCCTTGCTGAATTGTTGTTCTGAGCAGATTCACTTAGAATGACTCACTGCCCTGAACAAAGCTGGGGAAGATTTTCTGTCCTTTATTCAAAAGCAGTAATTGGACCATCTGTGTCTCTTAAATTAAGATTTCCGGAGCTTAGGTCTTTAAGCCTCTTAACATGGTTTGCTTCTTACACCTTTTATCAGCATAGAAGAATAGCTGCTCTTCTCATTTTTTTCTTGTAAAACCCTGTTCCAAATGTACAAGGTACTTTATTCACATGATGTTTCATGGCTATTTCCGGGGCTCTGATCACAGAAGCACAAAAAGTTACAGAAAATTTAAGGCACCCTGTTAAATGTTGTGAGCAGTTTGACCAGACATAGATAATCTGGAGTTTCAGAGATGTGATTTGAATTTCTTTGCATCCTGCCCTGCTTCCCTTCCCCCCTTTTTATTGAGGAATGAATTATACATAGAAAAAATCATTTTTTTGGTATACAGATCTATGAAATTTGACAAATGCATGTACCCACTGTGACATATTATATCTGTTTTGTAACTATCATGACAAGCAAGATATAGCCTATTTCCCTAAAATTTCCTAGTGTGCCTTTGTAATTATCCTCTTCCCTAACTCTATCCTCTGATAACCACTGATCTGATCTCTGTGCCTTTCCCAGGATGTCATGTAAATGGAATCATATAGGATATAGCCTTTCATCTGGCACAGTGCATTTGAAATTCATCTATGTTGTTGCATGCATCCGTAGTTTGTTCCATTTTATGGCTAAGTAGATTTCATTATATATGTATACCAGTTTCTATATTCTCCAATGGAGAATATTAGAGTTATTTTTCTTTTTCAGTTTTGATCATTCTAATAGGTATATAGTGGTATTTCATTGTGGTTTGATTTGCATACTCAAGTGACCAACAGTGTCACTTTTCATATGCTTATTTGCCACCCAGCATCTTCTTTGGTGAAGTGTCTGTTCAAGTTCTTGGCCCATTTTTAATTGAGTTGTTTGTTTTCTTGCTATTGAGTTTTGAGAGTCTTTTTTTTAATACTCTGGGGACAAGTCTTTTTATCAGATATATATTCTAGAAATATTTTTCTCCCAATCTGTGGCTTTTAATTTTCTTAAAAGAATCTTTTGCAAAGCAAAATAATTTAATTTTGATGATGTTCAATGACACCCCAGTAGACAGAAGCACACATAATGCTCAAATCTATTCTCGAATAAAAGGAACCAGGATTTCTTACAGATATGACTGACTTCAGAACTAGGGCAGGGAAGTTACAGGGAGAGCCAAAACATCTTGTGGCATCAGAAAATAGAAATGCTGAAAAAATCATGGAAATGTACCGAAAGAACAGGAGAGTCAACATGAAGGAACTCTTCATGACCAAGTCTGGGAAAATATGAGCAATAAAAAAAATAATGATAGTAATCGAATATAACCTGTAGAATGAGATGGATATCCATGAATTCATACTGATGTAAATAAACTGGGTAAAATAATAAATGGAAGCTGGATTTCCCTGGTAGTTCAGTCATTAAGAATCTTCCTGCCAGTGCAGGGACATGGGTTTGATCCCTGGTCCAGAAAGATCCCTCATGTCACAGGGCAACTAAGCCCGTGCACCACAACTACTGAGCCTGTGCTCTAGAGCCCATGGACTGCAACTACTGAAGTCTGCATGCCCTAGAGTCCATGCTCTGCAATAAGAGAAGCCACTGCAATGAAAAGCCCATGCATCACAATGAAGAGTAGCCCCCCACACACCGTCACCACAACTAGAGAAAAGCCTGCACAGCAACGAAGACCCAGTGCAGCCAAAAATAAATAAATAGGTACAATTTTTTAAAAAATGAAAGAGGCAGAAAAGTTCTGTTTTTGATAGAATTTCAATAACAAATATAGAAAGAATGATGTAAGTAGAAAAATTACCATTTGTCAAAGCTATGCTAATAATTGTTTTAGGCAAGAATTATTAATGGAAGCTAAGATTAGTGGATGAAAGTTTGGGTAGAAATAAGATTTTAGATATTTGCATAGTTTTAATGTTTCTCCCCCAAATATTTAGTAGTTATAAAGGGAAAAATAGTAGCTTTACAGCGGAGAGACCTGTGACACACCACCTTTACCAAGTTAACCTCATTGGTAATGTTGTTAATTAACATCATATGCCTAATACGATGCACTGAGAAAGGTATAGCGTCACGTCTATGATTTTCTTGTCAAAAATGCATAACCTGAATTTAACCATGAAGACCCATCATTCAAACTCAAATTAGGGAATATTACATGATATAACTGACCAGTCCTTTCGAAAGGTGTCAGAATCACAAAAGATAAAGAAAGTTTGGCAAACCATCTCAGATTGGAGAAGACTAAGTAGTCATGACATCTAAATGTAATGCAGGATCTTGGCCAGAAAAAGGACGGTAGTGGGACAACAACAATAGAATGATATCTAAAGAAATCTATGGTTTGGTTAATAGTATTGTACCAATGTTAATTTCTGTTTTGACAAATGTACCATGGTTAAGTAAGATGTAATATTAGTGGAGGGCTTCTTTGGTGACTCAGTGGTAAAGAATCTGCCTGCCAATGCAGGAGACGTGGGTTAGATCCCTGAGTTCAGAAGATCCTCTAGAGAACCGAATGGCAACCAGCTGCAGTATTCTTGTCTGGGAAATCCCTTGGACAGAGAAGCCTGGCGGGCTCAGTCCAGGGGGTCGCAAAATCGTCCAATGCCGGGAGCCATCAGGATGCCCCCTCACTCGGATGACAAAGTCACAAGACTGAGAAGGAAACTGCAAAGTGGATTTTCCTTCGGGGCATCCCAAGGCAAGGCCCCTCCTGGTATTTTTCTTGGGAAGTTCTGTTTATGCTCTGAACATTAGCTCATCTCAGTAGGTCAGTCCCAGTTAGAAAAAATTCATCCTGAAATAATTCCCTCAGATCTTATTTCCCTCAAGGGATCCGGGAAGGCAGATTCCCTTTCCCGGGGACTAAGGAGGAATAAGGGACATTTAAATAGATTACTATACCTCCTACTAGTTACTGGGGAGTTTACCAAGAGTTCTCTGGGGGTCA
>ML663466.1:455739-468530 GCA_007570785.1 Antilocapra americana
TGATGTAATGGGGATGTTCTTTGGCTATAAAACTGTAAGCTAACAGAAATAAAGTGAGAGACTTCTCCATCTCCTTTTGGTGAGACTTCTCCATCACATCACAAAACTAACAGCAATAAAGAGAGACTGCTTCCTCATCACACACCGACTCAGCTCAGTTCTTCTGCCGATGCCACTCATCCCTCAAGACCCCCGGACCCCGCTGGGGCTGGACCCTGGCAAAATAGCTCAACTGGAATTCTTTCACCTCCACTAGCTTTGTTCGTAGTGATGCTTCCTAAGGCCCACTTGACTTCGCATTCCAGGATGTCTGGCTCTAGGTGAGTGATCCACACCATCGTGATTATCTGGGTCGTGAAGATCTTTTTTGTATAGCTCTTTATATTCTTGCCACCTCCTCTTAATATCTTCTGCTTCTGTTAGGTCCATACCATTTCTGTCCTTTATTGTGCCCATCTTTGCATGAAATGTTCCCTTCGTATCTCTAATTTTCTTGAAGAAATCTCTAGTCTTTCCCATTCTATTTTTTTCCTCGAATTCTTTGCATTGATCCCTGAGGAAGGCTTTCTTATCTCTCTTATCTTTCTTATCTCTCCTTGGGATTACCAAGACTTATTATGACTAAATATCTGTCCCCAGACTCTATTTCACTCCTTTTCCTTCTTTAGAGGTAACTTTTGATCTTCCGAATTTTTTTGATGTCTATTCTTTTTTAACTTGTAGGAATTATCTAATTATTTTTTCACCATCCTAAGTCAAGACTTAGCTCTTTCAGATCTCTTCACCCCCATCACACATAGGAACATTTTATAAACACTCATTTTCCCATTGTAATTTCATTAAAATTCTAGTTAGCTCAATAATTTTACTATATAAATGCTAGTCGTAGCTGAACCAAGTTGAGTCATTATGATAAGATATAATTAAAGAAATAGGGGACTAGAACATAGATTTAAATATTTCACCAGAATTTAGCTTATATACATAAAAAGAAGAGAAATTGTGAAATATAGGTTAAAGGAACGTGAAGGAGAGTAAGAATGTTCAACATATGCTAATGTGAAATTTGGAAGGAGAAAATTTAAAGGATGAGGGGGAATTAAGAGTCAGATAATGTAGACAAAGGGAGAACAATCAAATGACTAGCTGGAAAATTTAAAAAATCATACTACTATCTATTGAGACTAAAGGTGAAATAAAGATTTTTTCCCAATAAAATCTGAAAGACTTGACCATTCACAAACTCTTAATATTGAAAGATGCTATGTGTGATTCATGTTGATGTTTGGCAGAACCCAACACAATACTATAAAGTGATTATCCTTCCATTAAAAAATAAATAAATTTAAAATTAAAATAAATTAAAAGATGCACTTCTATAAGAAGGAAATCAAAGCTAGAAACAAGAATCAGTATCTAAGAAGTTATGTTGAGCAAAGAAATTGGCAAACAGATTGGTAGTTTTAAAGATCCAGTGACTGTCTAAAAATAACCCCATAATAATAAGAGCAATTATGACAGTGGAGGGGGGCATAAAGTGGTATAAAGTATAAATAAAATAGAATTAAATATTATATAACCTATCATGGAGCACTGGGGATATATATCTTGAGTTACAAAATTCTGAGTACTTTGCATTGTCAGGAGGAGTCTAAACATGTGATTATACTCAAAATATTAAAGTCAAGTAGGTATATTAAGTCTTTCTACTAAAATAACTGAAATAAGATGTATATTTTCCAGATAAATGGAAAATAGAAAAAAGAGGGGAAAAAAGAAGCAAAAGGAAAGAAAAGAAGCAAAGAAAAATCAAAGTAGCTAGAATACTCAAAATAATGAAAAGAAATCCACATATATTTGTAGTAATCATAAGTATAAATGGTTCTACATTCCTCATTAAGTGTAGAACTTCCCAGATTAGATAAAACCCCAAATCCAAACTATGTGCCATTTATAAGACATATAAAGCATAAAGACATGGAAAGATGGAATGTAAAAGAATAGAAAAAGGAAACTCAAGTGACTGTTAAACAAATGATAAAAGTTCCTAGATGGCAGAAACTGATTTTCTCCTCTTATTAATAGACTTCATTTTTAGAGCACTTGTAGGTTCACAGTGAAATTGAACATCAAGAACAGAGGAGTTCCCGTTTATCCCCTCCGTCCATTCCTACCATCAGCATCTGCCTCCAGAGTGGTATATTTTTTAAAATCAGTAAACCAACATTAACACATCATTGTCACCCAAAGTCCATAGTTTGCATTAGGTGTCACTCTTGATGTTGTACATTCTATGGATTTTAATGAATGTATAGTGACAAGTATCCACCATTACAGTATTGCATAGGATAATTTCACTTCCTTAAAAATATCCCCTCTGCTTTACCTATTCATTGAGAGAATGTTTTATATTTATCTTTCTTACTTGCTACAGTGTCATGATTATCTTAGGGCTTTGAAGTCTATGCTTGGGGTTAGCTGTTTTTCTTAGTCTCTTCTGATTGAATTCATGATAATGAGAGAAAATGAAACAAAAATTGGCATTTCCAAATATTTCATCTTCAGTGACAGTGCTACCGCCACCATCACCAAGTAATGAAGTGTTTTCCAGACAGTTCTCAGAAAATGATATTTCTTACACAAACAGAAAATAAACATTTTCAATATTATCTTCTAGAATTAGGAATTTATAGCCTGTCTGGAAATGTCCCTCTAACGTTATTTGTAGTAATAAAATAATTTGAATGTTCTGTAAAGGATTATCAAATAGTCTTATTGTTTTTTGAGTTTGTGATTATTATTAGACAAACTATCACAAGTCACAGCCCTATATGACAACCATCAAAGATCCTTGGACAGAAAGAGCATCATCCATCAAGTTAACAATTTATCAATTGATTTTAACAAAAGATTTCTATAATATTTATAGACCTAAGTTATATTGAAATTCTCTGTATTAGTTTTCTATCATGCATAATAAATTACTCTAAAACCTAGTGACTTAAAATGACAAATATTTATTATCTCATGGTTACTATGGGTTGAAAATTTGAGAGCATCTTAACTGTGTAGTTCTGGCTCAAGACCTCTTATAAGGTTTCAGTCAAGATGTCAGGTAGGAGACTTCTCTGGTGGCGCAGTGGATAAGAATCCTCCTGCCAATACAGGGGACACAGATTCAATCCCTTGTCTGGGGAGATTCCACATGCCACAGAGCAAGCTCCTATGCCACAACTACTGAGCCTGCGCTCTAGAGCCCAGGAGCAACGACTAATGAGCCCCTGTGCCGCAGCTACTGGCGCCTGTGTGCCTGGAGCCCATGCCCTGCAGCAGGAGAAACCACTACAATGAGAAGCCCGTGCACTGCAACTAGAGGGTAGCCCCTCCTCTCCGCAAGTAGAGAAAGCCCTCATGCAGCAAAGAAGACCCAGCACAGACAAAAATAAATAAATAAATAAAATTTTTTTTTAAAAAAAGATGTCAGCTAGGATTGCAGTCGTCTAAGAGTTTCACAGTGGCTGGAAGATTCACTTCCAAGATGGCCCACTCATCTGGCTATATTGGCAGGAGTCCTCAGCTCCTTGTCATATGGGCCTCTCCAGTTGCTGCTTGAGTGTCATGATGGCATGAAAACTGGCTTACCCCAGAGTGAGTGATCCAAGAGAAAGGAGGACAAAATCTTCAATGCCTTTATGACCCAGACTTTCAAGGTCATACACCATCCCTTCTGTAATATCTTGTTGATTATACAGTCTGCCTTATTCATTGTGGTAAGTGACTATGTACATGGGCATAAACCAGGGAATAGGGATTACTAGGGGGTCATATTGGAGACTGGTGACCACATTTTCAGATGCAGATATCAATCTAGTGTTTAGAAAGGATAGAAGCAATATTTTTAGGAAATAAAAGAATTTTATTACTATTTGCATTTTCCTTATCATCCATAATGACATTTCTTATTTAAATCAGCATTTTTACTTTTCCTTAATTCCTACCTTTTCTAAATTTGTTAGGCCTGAAACTCTTGAAAGTTATGAAAACTGGTGAAATTTAGAGGTTTGTCCACTCTTACTGTATAAAAATATTGAGGATTTAATGGTCATTGCCTGGCAAGCATATTTCTGTGTATAGCTTGATAAGTAATATGTACATCTCATTTGGAGTGAAAACTATCTTCCATCCCTACAATAATTATCTTCATTTTATGTGAAACTTTTCCTAAAGACAGAGATGATCTCTTTTGTCAAAATTTTAGCGGTTTCAAAGCAATTGAGGCCACATTAAGCACAAGGAAAATGTTTCGTTTTAAAAACATCTTCTTGTCATTTTCTCATCTAAAATTTTCCTGTAGTTCATTGAAATTAATGCCTTTAACATTTTCCAGCCATGCTAGAACCATGGTAGAAAGTGCTTTTATAATATTTTTAAGGGAACGATATATGAAAACCTGCCTATAATTGGCTAAATGCAGACATTAGAGAATCAAATACCTCATCCCTTTTCAAAGGGCTGCTTCCATGGGGTGATATAAGCTTTGATAAGTGGATGCAATTTTATGAAATTGGTGGCTTATTATGCATTAAAATCTAGAAATTCTGCATTTCATTTCAAATTGAGGTCTTGAAAGTAATGCTCTTTACTTATAGATGCATTATTTTTAATAAAACTTCAGGGATAATGGACTTCCCTGGTGGCTCAGACGGGAAAGCATCTGCCTACAATGTGGGAGACCCAGGTTCAATCCCTAGGTTGGGAAGATCTCCTGGACAAGGAAATGGCAACCCACTCCAGTATTCTTGCCTGGAAAATCCCATGGATGGAGGAGCCTGGTAGGCTATAGTCCATGGGGTCACAAAGAGTGGGGCATGACTGAGTGACATCACTTTCAGGGATAATTATTTTAAAATCACTGTTGCTCTATGTTTAAATGAAAATCACAAAATCTGGAATTAGAATTTCAGAACTGAAAGTATGAAAGTTGCTGGAGTCTATTTAATATAATCTTAAAGCATTTGAATTAAATTAATAGCTGCCACCATCATCAAACCTCACTCCAAATAATCTTGTGTGAGTTCCTTTCTCTTAACCTGGAAGAACTGCAAGTTCCTGGAGGCTTGCATATGACCACTTTTATTTTGTCTGAAATCTTCATGGCTACCGTCTCCTCCAGGTTAGAGAACAAAGAAGAAGGCATTGTTTTCAGAAGGTTACGGTCTTTGTACATTTTGTGTTTCAAGTGTCCCCCAGGTCTCACCAGTGTGCAAAATGAGTTCATTCCTAGACTCCATTTGCCAAAGTGGCAGGATCTTCTTCTACCTCCTAAAAGCACGCTGATGGGGGTAAAGCGTGTTCCACAGGAAATCAGAACTGATGTCTTTGGATTTGCTGTCCTTTTGGCAGCAGTGTTCTTCTGACCCAAAACTCAACTGCTTTTCTGGGACCCAGTGAGGAAATCCAGAGGGATGGGCTATTGTCCCGCGTATAGCAATCACGGGCAACCTGTGCCTGCCTATCGCCATTACCTTCCTTGGGACTTTGGCTAGCTGTTGAAAATATGTATCTCTTCCTAATAGACTAAGCATATAGGATTTGATCTCAGAAAATGGAATGAGGCTCTTTTTCTGGACTCCTGCCAGATGACTCAGATTTGTCAATAAAATAAGCCCCTGAGTTCCCCATTTTTGTTCTTAAGTAAGTTTGAACTGGGTTTTGGTCCCTTAAAATCCCCCAAATCTTTATTACAGCGTTACTTTGCTGACAAAGGTCTGTCTATTCAAAGCTATGGTTTTTCCAGTAGTCATTTATGGATGTGAGAGTTGGACTATAAAGAAAGCTGAGAGCTGAAGAATTGATGCTTTTGAACTGTGGTGTTGGAGAAGACTCTTGAGAGTCCCTTAGACTGCAAGGAGATCAAACCAGTCCATCCTAAAGAAAATCAGTCCTGAATATTCATTGGAAGGACTGATGCTGAAGTTGAAGCTCCAATCCTTTGGCCACCTGATGCGAAGAACTGACTCATTTGAAAAGACCCTGATGCTGGGAAAGATTGAAGGCGAGAGGAGAAGGGGATGACAGAGGATGAGATGTTTGGATGGCATCCCTGACTTGATGGACATTAATTTGAGCAAGCTCCAGGAGTTGGTGATGGACAGGGAAGCCTGGCATGCTGCAGTTCATGGGGTTGCAAAGGGTTAGACACGACTGAGTGACTGAACTGAACTGAACTGACTGAATTATGAGATGAAAGTATTGTTTGTAAAAATGTTATCTTTTGACTTTTCAACCAGTAGTGAGGGAAGAATTTGATTGTGTTTTTTTTCCTGAGCAATGGCTGAGAAAAACAGATTTCTAAAGCAAATTTTTGGTGTGGCTTTTTGAGGTGCTACAAAAAGAATACAAATGAGATTATAAATAAAAATTGGGAAAACAGACAATGGAGTAAGCAAAAACTAACAGAAATATAAAGAGGTTTGGATTGTCTCAGTAGCTGAATTAAGATCAGGGGGAAGGCTAGTGAATTTAGTCCACAAATGCTCTGAATCAAGACTGAATAGGAGAGACTTTTCTGTTAAAGGAATTTCAAGACAGCCATCTAGACAAATAAGAGCAGTGGATAGAATCAGGGCCTATTGCCTGGGTCAGTGTTAGGATGTGACCTGTAGGGTAGGGTTGAAGGCATTTGTCCTCTAATTTTGTTCTCCATCCTATTGTCTTGACACCAACTCTCAAGACTTTGTGAGCTACCAGGCCAGATAGAGATTTAAGAACCAGATTAAAGTAGATGGAAGTTTTAAGTTCTGTGCCTGATTTTTGCTCTTGTGTCATGGACGAACATCTCCTTATTTGTGATCTCTGCTCACAGGCTAGAGTCAGTGATGTGATGAAGCCCTCGGGAGAAACATAGGGAAAACGTCTGTATTTGTGTGTGGATTGTGTTTCATCAGGGCACAAGAGCTGTCTATAGTGTACTTTAATTATCATTCTCTTTGTCCTATGGAGGGCCTTTTGGTAAATTGAGAGAAAGAGAGAAGCTGATTTCTGGTCTCATACTGTACATACTGGGTAGTGTTTCACAGAAGCAGCAGAGAGAGGAGGAAGAGGGCTTCACTATCTGTGTGATGAAAGTACTCTAAATTTGAATTTAGAGACTCCATAAATATTTCTCGCCCCACCCCTGCTTTACCTCTGAAGCCAATGATGCCCACATGCGTCTCTGTCCAGTTCCATTTCTAGCTATAAAATAGCCCTTTTTGTGACTTTTTTTCCTTTGAGCATTACCCTGATACTTAGTGAAAAGAAAGAAGATTAAAGGAAAGACAAAGAAGATGAAATTCAAGACACTCCTTCCCAGGCCCTTGAAGGAAGAGGAGATGATTTAGGGAGGCTTTCAAATAATAGAAACTCTGATGGCTAATTTGGACAAAATAGGGAATAGGATAATCCCTAGAAAAAAGAAGAGAAAACTGAGTCCTGTAGCCTAAGTACATTTCAAAGCAACCATTGCTGCTTGAGAGTGTCAAGCAAGGTTTTTAAATTATCTGGTTTGCAAATTCTCAGCCTCTGTCTCACCCTTCAACGATACTTTCTAACATCTAAATTACTCAGAGTCTACATTTAGTGCTGGAATGTGAATTAGAGCAGTATATAACTGGGATTATTTCCAATTCCCAACCTAAAACTTGTGCTTTGGTGTCTGAGAGAGGCAATGGATTCATAGACCAAAATCTATTTGCATACAAAAGCATTCATCGGTGTTTGTGCTCTGCCTGAAGATGTAACTTGAATTACACTGGAAAATCATGTATTTAAGAGTATGTATCTAATAAATCCAGTGTCATCTAGGGAAATAAGACCTGTTATTAGGTTGATAGACTGGTTGGCTATTCATTTTCCTGGTCAAGACCTCTAGGCATGCCAATTTAAGCTTGTTTCAGAGCTAAACCTCTCGCCTTGGAAACCTTTCCCCTGCTTCTGTTGCTAGGTCCTCCAGCCCTGTTCAAGCACTGTGCATAATAACTACTTGTGAGGAAATGACATTTAGAGCTCTCTTGATCTGTCAGCTTAATACCAATGTTTTAAAAAGCACATCTTATGTTAGTGAGGTCTTCTCTTTCCTTACGTCTCAATTTTTCTGCTTCCAAAGTTGCGAGTATATTTAAGAAACAATTTCAAATTGACACTAGTATTTGTGCAATTATTTCCTATCTGACAATATTGCTTTTTCATATTGTGAATGACTTCTTTAATGGGCAAACTGTTACATTAAAAAAATAGCTGTGAATGACAGGCTTGCTTGTCATGCCTCATTTCCCGAAAGCATTACTTTCCAAGTGGGTTACTTGGGTGAAAATAGATAATTACTTATTGAGTGGACTGTTATGCATTTTTGCTTTCTTTCAAGGGCCTGTCATGTAATAGATGCTCAATAAATAACTATTAAATGTTCGAATGAATTAATGAGTGCCTGATAAATCACCTCACTACTAATTATTTTACACGGAGCTCCAGATCAGTGCACATGTATTGTACTCTTGGGGAAAAACCTTTTAATTATCTTGAAAGGATATCAACATTGCTATATAGTTTTAATTTTAAAAATTGTTCTATTGTGAAAAATTTCAAACATACCACAAAATTGAAAGAATTTTATGGTGAATATTTATATACCTAGATCCTACCATTTATATTTTCCTATACTCATTTTATCACCTATATCAACTCATCTTATTTTTTGATGCATTTCAAAGTAAACTGAAGATATCCGTACACTCCCTGTGTACGGATTCATATTGCCATTTGGAGTTAAGTGTTTGTCTAAAGTTTGTCTCTTGGTATAAAATTTACATACAATGAAATAGGCAAATCTTAAGCATATATCCACTGAATTTTGATGAATACAAACCCCCATCAAGACATGGAATGTTGCCCTTTCCCACAAGTACACTGATTGCCCCTTCATAGCCTCTTCCCCACCAGGAAACTGCTATCTTAATTATTTTCCATTATAGATGAGATTTGCCTGTTCTAGAACTTTATATGAATGGAAGCATACAATATGTATCCTTTTATGGATGGCTTCTTTCACTCAGCATGTTTTTGAGATTCATGCATGTTTTAGTGTGTACTGGTAGCTCAGTCCTTCTGTTGCTGAGTAGAAAGTGAAGTCACTCAGTCATGTCCGACTCTTTGCGACCCCATGGACTGTAGCCTACCAGGCTCCTCTGTCCATGGGATTTTCCAGGCACGAATACTGGAGTGGCTTACCATTTCCTTCTCCAGGAGATCTTCCCCACCCAGGGATCGAACCTGGGTCTCCCGCATTGTAGACAGATGCTTTACTGTCTGAGCTACCAGGAAAACCTGTTGCTGAGTTGTATTCCATAGTTTGCTTATCCATTCCCTTACTGATAGACACCTGGGCTGTTTCTGGTTTTGACTATTTAAAAGAAAATTGTCATGAACATTTGTGTACAGGTCTTTTTGTAGACATATATTTTCATTTCTCTTAGGTAATACCTACAAGGAATTGCTGGATTGTAGGGTCAGTGTTATGTTTAGTTTTATAAGAAACTACCAGACCTTTTGCCAAATGGCTTGAATACTTTTACAGTCATAGAAACAATGTATGAGAGCTCTGATTGTCCCAAATCCTTGTCAACATTTGGTACTATCAGTCTTTTTAATTTTAGCCATACTGGTGTACATGTAATATCTCATTGTGTTTTTAATTTGTATTTCCCTAATGACTAATGATGTCAAGTACTTTTTCATGTATGTTTTAGCCATTAGTACATGTTCTTTTATGAAGTGCCTAGTTAAATATTTTGCCCATTTAAAAATATTTTGTTTTTTAATTGAATATTTTAATTTTTTATTATTAATTTTTAGGCATTCCTCATATATTCTGGGTATCAGTCCTTTGTCAGATACATGGTTTTCAAAGCTTTAGAGCTAAGTTAGCTTTTATGTTTAATTTTTTGTATATGGTGTGAGTGGAGATTGATATTATTTTTTTCCTTTAATATAGATATCTAATTATTACAACAGCATTTGTTGAAAAGACTATTCTTTCCAGATTCCTTTGGTGCCCTTATAAAAAAATCAGAGGACCATATAATTGGAGGTCAATTTCTGGGCTATATTCAGTTCAATTGATCTTTTTGCCAATCATTATGCCAGTCTTGATAATTTTAGCATAGTTATCACTGTCATGATAATTTCATGAAGTTAGGTAGTTTAAGTTCTTGACTTTGTTCTGTTTTTCAAAGTTGTTTTAGCTGCTCTGTGCCCCTTGATTTTCATGTAATTCTAGACTTAGCTTGTTGATATTTATACAAAAAAATTCTGCTTTTTTTGATTAGAGGGTTTGATTAGAATTGCATTATATCTATAGATTAATTTTGGGAGAACTGACATCTTGATAAAACTGAATGTTCTAATCTATGAAATGATTTATCTTAACATTTATTTAGATCTTCTTTAACTACTCTCAACAATGTTTTGTATTTTTAATGTAGAGATATTAAAAGTCTTTTGTTACATTGATTATGTTATATATAATGTAACATGGTATATGTTAGAATTATTCCATAATGTTTGATACTATAGATAGAACCAGTTTTAAAATTTATTTCTCCAATTGTTTGTGACACTGCTTGATATTTTAAATTAACATTGTATTCTGTGACCTTGCTAAATTTACTTATTACTTCTAGCATTTATTTTGTGATTCTTTAGGCTTTTGTATGGGCTTCCCTGGTGGCTCATATGGTAAAGCATCTACCTGCAATACAGGGGACCTGGGTTCATTTCCTGGGTTGGGAAAATCCCCTAGAGAATGGCATGGCAACCCACTTCAGTATTCTTACCAATTAAATTCCATGGACAGAGGAGCCTGGTGGGCCACAGTCGGACACAACTGAGCAACTAACACTTTCACATTCAGGCTTTCGTATAGTCATGTCATCGGCAAGTACAGACATTTTTACTTTTTTCCAATCTTTCTGCCTTTTATTTCTTTTAACTTTAAATTTTCGCCTTATTTAATTGGCTAAGACCTCCTCTACAATACTGAATAGAAGTGATGACAGTGAGCAACCTTGCCTTTTCAGTCTGAGCAAAACTATTCAGACTTTCACTATTAAATACAAAGTTAGCTTCAGGTTTTTAAAAGATGTCCTTTATCAGGTTAAGTTCCCTTTTATTTCTAGTTTGCTAAGAGTTTACATGATGAGTGGGTGCTGAATTTTTTTCGGCATCTATTCAAATTATCATATAGTTTTCCTCCTTTACTCTATTAATATGGTGGATTACCTTGGTTGATCTTTTAGTGTTAAACAACTTAAAATTTTTTTTTCAATTTTTTTGGTTGTGCTGCACAGCATGTGAGATCTTAGTTCTTAATCAGGGATCAAACCTGTAGCCCCCTGCATTGAAAGTGTGGAATCCTAGCCAGTGGACCACCAGGGAAGTCCGAAATGTTAAACAACTTTGCATTCCTGAGATAAACCCTATTTGGTTATCATGTATTATCCTTTTGTTATATTGTTGGATTCCATTTCCTAATGTTTTGTTAAGGACTTTTTTGCATCTGTGTTCATGCATGGTACCAGTCTATAAATTTCTTTTTTGGACTGCCTTTATCAGGTTTTAGAATTAGGATGATGCTGACCACACAAAAAGAGTTGAGCAGTGATCTCTCATCTTTTATTTTCTGAAAGAGTTTTAGTAACATTGGTATGATTTCTTCCATAAATGTGTAATAGAATTTACAAGTGAAACCATCTGTGTCTGGAATTTTCTTTTTAGAAAATTTTAAACTATGAATTAATTTATTCCAGTAGATATAGGGCTATTCTGTTTCACACCCTACAACCAATCTATCAGAAAATTCAGTTGACTTTTCTTTCAGAATATATGCAGATTCTCACTTCTTTTTATCACCTCCTTGGCCTCTTGGTCTCTTTTGGATTACTGCAGTAACCGCCTTGCTGGGATTTTGCTTCTGTCCTTGCTCTCTATCATCTCTTATCAATACAGCAGTTAGTGTGCCACTTAACGTAAGTCAGACCCTGATACTCGACAAAATCCTCATCCGGAGTAGAAGTCAAATCCTTGCAGTAGCCTGTAAGTTTCTCCATGGTCTAGCACTACATTACCCTTATCAATTCTTATTCTTCTACTCTCCCTCTCACTTACTCCTCTCCTCACTGACCTTCTTGCTGTTCCTTGAGCAAGCCAAGCATATTTTGCCCCAGGTTCTTTCCACATGCTTTCCCCACTCTGTTCAGCAACCACCCCCCCTCAAATATCCAAAGGTCTTGCTCCTTCATCTGCTTCAAACGTTTGACCTTTGTGCAAATGTCACCTTTTAAATGGTGCTATCTCTGCCCACCTAACTTAAAATCCCCAATGTCTCCTGATTCTCCCTGTCCTTCATCCCATTTTTTTTGTTCTCTATACACTCATGACTTTCTAATGTACTATATAATTTACATATTTTGTTAATTGTTTGTCTTTCCTGTGAGGTAGATTTTTGTTCATTTTATGTAGTGTTGCATCCGAGAATCTAAAACAATGTCTGGTAGATAGAAACCACAAATATTTGTGTAAAGAATGAACTGTGCTCTCAGATTCATAACCTTGTTCAAATCACAGTATTTTCAAGAGAGGGAAACTAGTATGTAGAAGGTTTCCCAAACAAGCTTTAATTGTCGGGGTCCAGCCCCGGCGAGGTACGGCGGTCTTGAGGGATGAGTGGCATCGGCGGAAGAACTGAGCTGAGTCGG
>ML663466.1:478530-507230 GCA_007570785.1 Antilocapra americana
TGTGGCCAATCTCCACCTGGAGAGCTGCTTTGTCATCCCTTACAGTGTCTTCTGTGGGCTACAGAACTTTCATTGTGACTGATAGAACACTGCAGTTTCTTCTAACTGTATTATAAGCCAGAATATGTGGAAGCTTTAAGAATTTGACTATAAGACTTCTAAATCAAAGCTCTCATTTCTTTTTAAATTTATTTGGAAACTTTCCATGTCAAAAGAAAAATATTTTGTTCCTGTCTTTTTTTTTTCTTTTTCTGAAATACTTAGATTTTTAATATACTAAATCTACAGGTCATTTTCTCCTTTTGATATATTTTCTTTTCTTTATAGGTGTATTTTTCCTGGTTCAGTTCAGTTCAGTCGCTCAGTCATGTCTGACTCTTTGCGACCCCACGGACTGCAGCATGCCAAGCCTCCCTGTCCATCACCAACTCCCAGAGTTTACTCAAACTCATGTCCATTGAGTCAGTGATGGATGAGATGTCCATCTCATCCTCTGTTGTCCCCTTCTCCTCTTGCCTTCAATCTTTCCCAGCATCAGGGTCTTTTCAAATGAGTCAGCTCTTTGCATCAGGTGGCCAAACTATTAGAGTTTCAGCTTCAACATCAGTCCTTCCTATGAACATTCAGGACTGATTTCCTTTAGGATGGACTGGTTGGCTCTCCTTGCAGTCCAAGGGACTCTCAAGAGTCTTCTCCAACACCACAGTTCAAAGGCATCCATTCTTCAGCACTCAGTTTTCTTTATGGTCCAACTCTCATATCCATACATGACTACTGGAAAAACTGTAGCCTTGAGTAGACGGACCTTTGTTGGCAAAGTAATGTCTGCTTTTTAATATGCTGTCTAGATTGGTCATAACTTTTCTTTCAAGGAGTATTTTTATTTCATGGCTGCAGTCACCATCTGCAGTGATGATCTATTAACAATTATCCCAAAACTTATTAACATAAAGCAACAAACAGTTGTCATTACAGCTCCTGTGGGTCAGAAATTCAGGAATGGTTTTGCTGGATGGATGTGGCTCAGGTTGCAGTTAAGACAGGGGCTGTAGTAATCTGAAGGCTTGATTGGGGCAAGAGGCTCCACTTCCAAAGTCCTGAAATGACTGTAGGAAGGATGCCTCAGTTCCTTGGTGTTACTGGTGGGGAGTCCCAGTTTCTTGCCATGTGGCTCTCTTGATGGGTCTGCTGGAGCATCTACACAAGGCACCACGTTGTGTGCTCTTTCCCTAAAGTGCATGATCAAAGCAAAAGAGCAAGGAAGAAGTCACAATGCCTTTTATATCCTAATCACATATGTCACAGACAGTCACTTCTACTAAGCAAGTCACTAAATACAGCCCACATTTAAGGGGAGAAGAATTAGATTCTACTCTTTGAAGGAAGGAGAATCAAATAGTTTGTGGACGTATTTTAATACCACCACAGCCATGCATCTGGATCAAAAGTAGATTGCTCTTCTTTGACTTAGGCTTTCCATTTTAGGTAAAGCCAGGATAAAATATATCTCTCTTTTCCAGAGAAGACTCAGACACAGTGAATGACAGGCCCACTTTCACAGTTAGAAAATGATGCTCTGGGATTAGCTCAGGTCTTCTGACTGCAGTAACTCCTTATACTATTTCATGGTAGTTTTCAACCCAATTATGTGAATAAACATTTGAAAATAAATCTTTCTGTTAATAAGTCACCAGTGCATGATTGAAAAATGACTGTGCAACAGTACATTATGTATTTCTTGTACTTATTTGAGCATCATTAAAATAGTTTGTTGAGATAATATCCCCATTAATGAAAGAAGAAACAGATTCCTATGTAAGGAACCATTTCTATGGAAATGATTTTCAGTTGTTCAGATTCTTCCAAAATATTTGATGTGTTTGTTGAAAACAGTATGTTTAAAAATAAAAGTTTGTTTCCTTTTAATGACTTGAACTTTTTAAAAATGAATTCTATGAAGATTTTTCAATTAACAAGTTTGTGGCTAAGAGTTGGCAGAATTAATTCTTTCTTTTTTTTTTGTTTTTGTTTTCTTTAGGGGGACGCTGTGATGGGTCTTCCACTGCTTTGTGCAGGCTTTTCTCTAGTTGTGGCAAAGAGGGCTACTCTTTGTTGTGATGTGTGGGTTTCTCATTGCAGTGGCTTCCCTTGTTCCAGAGCAACGAGGTGCTTTAGGTGCTTGGGTGAGCTTCAGTAGTTGCAGCACAAGGGCTCAGTCGTAAGGGAGTTATTCTGTTTGGTCATACAGTTCACTCTTTATTCTAGACGTATAACTACAAGCAGCATATTTCTTCTGTGGCGAGTCCTCCATATTATAACATTCTCAGCCAGTCTTCTAAAATAAAAAATCCCTTGCTAATGGGAAAAGCACTTGGAGGAGGCACTTTATTGAACTTTCAGGCCATAAAGTACAAGTATCTTTATGACTTCTGGTTTCTCCCCGGAATTATGTATCCTGTTAGTCAGCTCACAGTGTATTATAAAGTGACCATACCTGCTCCTCAACTACATTTCTTTTGACATATTACAAGATGAGTGTTTGTCTCTGACAAGAAGGGAACGCAGCGATAACACATAATTTATCAGCACTGATAGGTGTGTGGTCTTGGAGAAGGCTGAGTTAGGAGAAGAGTGGTAGATTCTTATTGCTAGAACTGTGTTCTTTCCCCACAGTACAATACCTGGGCACCTGTGAGGTGATGAGTACATTGTCTGATTGGTGTCACTCCGAATTTGTTACCCTTTGTTAAGGGCAGGGCTGATGATATAAAGATTGGACATAGAAAGAATAACCCAAGAGAGGCAGGAAGAAGCAGCACATGAGAAGGCAAGGAAGATGGGTTGGCAAAGCTCATTTCTGAGCCCCAGGTTTAAACTGTGTTGATAGCGGCAAGAAATGTGTCTATTATTATTTTTAAAATTACATTCTTTCTTGACAAAATGTTGTAGTTTAGTTGCTGTCATGTCTGACTCTTTTGTGACCCCCATGGACTATAGTCTGCTACGCTTCTCTGTCCATGGGATTTCCCAGGCAAGAATACTGGAATGGGTTGCCATATCCTTCTCCAGGGGGTCTTTCTGACCCAGGGATCAAACCTGCGTCTCCTGCATTGGCAGGCGAATTCTTTAACACTGATCCACAAGGGAAGCCCTCTTGACAAGATATAGATAAATAAAAAGAAGATAACAACCAAACAAAAAGGGCCATATTCCCACTGCTCAAATAATCCATGTTAACTTGTAAAATGTAACAAAATTAACATATGATCATGTTTAGAAAGGGCTATCCTGGTGGCTCATTGGTAAAGGATCTGCCTGCAATACAGGAGACTCAGGAGACGTGGGTTTGATCCATAGGTCAGAAAGGAGGGCATGGAACCCACTCCAGTATTCTTGCCTGGAGAATCCCATGGACAGAGGAGCCTGGTGGGCTATAGCCTATAGGGTCGCAAAGAGTTGGACATGACTAAAGCGACTTAGCACGTTTAAAAAATCTGACTAAAACGGCAAGATGCAAATAAATAGTGTGAGCATCTTTTCCTCCTCACTTTTCCAACCCAATCTACTTTTCTAGAGGTGACCACTGTTAACAGTTTCTTAGTATTCCTTAAAAAAGAGTAAAAACCTATTTCAGACTGAAGGAGTGGGCTAGACACAGATAAAATCAGATGCAAAGTTAACAGAAAACTTTCTTTCTCCAATGCTCGTGCAGCAGCTGTAAAATGCTATAATGTTCCCCTCTGAGTGGTTCCTGCTTTCTTACTGATGACTGCCCCAAAGCTCTACAAGAGACCTACCCTTGCCAAAGTCCCATTGTCTCAAGGCAGCACTCAATCTCCTTCCTAATGCTGCCTCAGGAAAGCAACCAACCCACAACTGATTGCCACTCCCTTAAATTCTCCTCAGAATCCTTTAGCAAGAGCCCAAACATTATAAAAGATGTGTCCACCATTCTCCTGGAGAACCCTTCCTCACTGCTTCAGGAGTTATAAATCTGACCTTGTCATAGTACAAGCTTATCCTTGGTGGTCTTTGACTGTTTAGGCTTTAACATAACCAATTTTCTCTTCATATACCTGCTTTTTAATATACAAAAGTGATTTGCTTTATGCATTGATTTGCATGTGCCTTTATTGTTTAATGATATATCTTGGAGATCCATCTATATCAGAGTATAAAGATCTACTATTTGCAAAGGCTCCAAACTAAGAATATACCATAATTTGTTTAAATATAAATCCTCTATTGACACACACACTTCAGATACTACTAAGATTTTCCTATTGCAAAGAAGGTTACAGTTAACATCTTTACACACTTATCACTGTAAATTTGTGGCTGAACTACCCGGCATCTACTCCCAACTTCTCCCTTATCAAAAGTACCCAGCTTTTCTATCTGAGGAAGACAGCCCACCTTTATCTCCAGGGATTGATTCTGATAGATATAAGCCATATAACAAAATCAGAGGTGTGCCTATACCTTAATTTAGTCTAATTAGGCTAAATGTAAGCATTGTTGTTTGAAACATTGACACCAAAGTGCTTTCTATATCCTACAATATCTGTAGCCCTAGTTGGGACTGATACTCATGTAATAACCACTATGAAAAACATTGGTTAGATAAAATTAGCCTTGCAAATCTGAGTGGAGAGGAGAGGATATTATGATACTGTTGAGCTTCTGGATCACTCAACTTTGAAGTCCATCTTAGGTGGATGCTCTTGGTTCCCTACCCATTCCCATTTGTTTTTAACACTTTACTGCACACTGCCCTGACTTCTGTCAGTACTGAATTATTTGCCTGAGGGCTTTCTCTGACTACTGGAGCCCCTTTTGCTATCTGCTTAGCAGAATGGAATGAATGTCCCTCAGGGACTCAACCAGTGATGGTATAAATATCCCTCCCCACTACAGTGGATTCTTGGAAAGCATTTTCTGCCTCCTACTGGCTATGGAAACATTTTGTCTACAAAAAGTTGTCAATATGCTTGAAGAAGTGGTGGTCATTTGGCAAGAGGTCAGGTGAATATGGCTGATGAGGCAAAACTTCATAGCCCAATTTGTTAAACTTTTGAAGTGTTGGTGGTACAACGTGCAGTTTGGGTGTTGTCTTGGAGAAGAATTGGGCCCATTCTGTTGACCAATGCTGGATGCAGGTGTCGCTGTTTTTGGTGCATCTCATCCATTTGCTGAGCATACTTCTCAGATGTAATTGTTTCACCAGGATTCAAAAAGCTGTAGTGGATCAGACCACCAAACAGTGACCATGGCCTTTTTTTTGGTGCAAGTTTGGTTTTGGGAAGTTCTTTGGAGCTTCTTCTCAGTCCAACAACTGAGCTGGTAATTGCCAGTTGTCATATGAATCCACTTTTCGTCACACATCACAATTGCATTGGTTCATTGTTATTGTGTAGCATAAGGCAACACTTCAAAACAATTTGATTTGCTGTCAGCTCATGAGGCACCCACTTATCAAGCTTTTTCACCTTTCCAATTTGTTTCAAATGCCAAATGACTGTAGAATGGTCGATGTTGATTTCTTCAGCAACTTCACATGTAGTTGTAAGAGGATCAACTTCGATTGTCCTCTCAGTTGGTCATTGTCAACTTCCAGTGGCTGGCTGCTGTGCTCTTCATCTTCAAGGCTCTCATCTCCTTTGCAAAGCTTCTTGAATCACCACTGCACTGTATGTTCGTTAGCAGTTCCTGGCCAAATGTGTTGTTGATGTTGTGAGTTGTCTCTGTTGCTTTTTGACCCATTTTGAACTTGTATAAGAAAATCACTAGGATTTGCTTTTTGTCTAACATCACTTTCCTAGTCTAAAATAAATATAAAATAAACAGCAAGCCTGTCATTAGCAAAAAAAAAAAAAAAGGCGAGAAATGTGCATTAAAATGATGTAAAAAAAAACCAAATTAAAAATTTATTCCACTATCAAACAAAAAAGTTCAACAGTGCAAAACCATGATTACTTTGGCACCAACCTAGTAATATTTGGGGGCTAAAAGGTACACACATTTTGCATTTGGATAGATATTGTCCTCCAGAATGCTGCTACCAATTTGTAAGATATTTCTCTTTATAACATAAGCCTTACTTTAGTTACCCAGCTGTTTCTCTTTTCTTTACACATTTGCCCAATGGTACTGAGCACTGGGGTGAACTGGAATAACCTGAATCTTTCCAGTATCATCATAACTTCTTCCAGGAATTGCCACCTGATCAGTTATGCTTTACATGTACCTGAGGATTTTCTATAGCAACGCAATAGAGAAACATTGTTTTCCCTTTTAATGGACTTCCTCATTTGTTTACTATCAGTGCAACACTGTGTGAATTATGTCCCCATTAATAGCTTAGGTTTTACAGTTAATCATTAATTCAACATTGTAGCTGTGTTGAATTGGACTATTGATTTCACATGGGGTGAGCAAGTTACCTTATACAGCATCATCTTAAATTCTCTTTCAGGCCAAGTTATTTTCCACCTTGGACACAGAAATGTTATCATGAAGCATATTCATAGAAATACCTCCCCCACTGAGATACTGGGTTTCATGGAGGTTTTTGTTTACTACTCTATTACTGATTATCTAAATACAATCTGATATAAACAAATTTTAATAAAATACATAATGTCTTTGAGCCAAAAGTAGCTGAGCCTCAACCTTTTTTGATAATAGAAGATTTAATCTGTTATGAGCATGCACTAGTCCAGACTCATGGGATTCCATTTAGAACACACCATATTTAAAGTCTAACTCAGCTGACCCTCAGAGCTCTGGAAAGAGTAAACTAGTGTCTTCCCTCCCTCATCTTTTCTGTCCCTTCAAAAAGTATGCCTTTCTCAAAGATAGCATTTGGCATACTTTGTATTGGAGATTTGCCCTGTTCATCCTCCTCCCCATGAAATCCCATTCACAATTTCAGTGAGGTTAAAGGTAGAGATCACGGTTTTAGCACTTCTAATTTAACAATACAGTAGAGAAAAAGAAACAAAAGATTTGTTTTATGGACTAGGGTACGCTGTTTTGGTAAATGGTCTTTGTGCACTTGAAAAGAATGTGTATGTTTCAGTTTTTGAAGTATTGGATGAAGTTAATTAGGCATTTGGTGTTCAAGTCTTCTGTCTCCTTGTTTTCTATTTGTTCTTTCATTTATTGAGAAAAGGGGAAATCGCTTAAGTATAATTATATATTTGTCTATTTTTTCTTATACTTCTATCAGCTTTTAATTCATGTAATAATTCTGTTATTAGGTGCTGGGAGCCATCAGGATGCCCCCTTGCTCGGATGACAAGGTCACGAGACTAAGAAAGAAATTGCAAAGCTGACTTTCTTTATCGGGGCATCCCGGGCTAGGCACCCCCTGGTATTTTTCTTGGGAGTTCTGTCCATGCTCGGAACATTGGCTCATCTCAGTAGGTCAGTCCCAGTTGGAAAGAATTCGTCCTGAGATAATCCCCCCAGACCTTATCGACCAGAGGATCTGGGAAGGTGGATCGCCTTCCCCAGGGGTTAAGGAGGAATGAAAGGGACATTTAAATAGATTACTACTCCTTACTGGGGAGTTTACCAGAGTTCTCTGGGGGTCATGGCAAGGCCACCACCAGAAGGGCTCGTACTTGGGTCACCTTTCCACCTCCCACTCCCCCGACCACTCCACGGAGGAGGCTCCCTTCCTTGAAGAAATCAGGCTGGATTGAGACTTAGGAATGCTCATAACTGTGGCCAGCATAGCTGGAGATATTGATTGCTTTAGGATAATGTAGGCATAGGAATTCCTTTTAGTAGTTGTAAGGTTAATAGGGTTTCATTGTTAAAGCAGTGCTGCTAAACTGTCTCTTTGTCCTCTTTTCTCTTTCCTTGTAAGAACCAAAATAGGTTAATAGAATAAAAGTTTCAAGCTTAAGCCCTTCTTTCTAGCTTCTACATCGTTGCACCTAGTAAGAGAAATGTAACCTTTCTACTTAGATTGATGTACTTATCCGAAGTATGCTGGAGACATTCAAATGGTAAACATACTATTGTTAAGTCTAATTATGCAGAAATCCGACCTTTTGCAAGGAAAATGAGCTTAATGTTAAAGTTGTTGATGGTAGGCAGAAAACAAAAGATTGTATAGAATATTTGTGATGTAATGGGGATGTTTTTTGGCTATAAAACTGTAAACTAACAAAAATAAAGTGAGAGACTTCTCCATCACCCCGCAAAAACTAACAGCAATAAAGAGAGACTGCTCCATCACCACACATCAACTCAGCTCAGTTCTTCTGCCCATGCCACTCATCCCTCAAGACCCCCGGACCCGCTGGGGCTGGACTCCGGCAATTAGGTACATAAAAATGTAGAATTGTCATGTCCTCTTGACTTGAAATGACCCTCTTTGTTCTTATTAATATTATTTATTTACTCAGAAATCTACTTTGTCTTATATTAAAATAGCAACTCCTGTTTTAGTTTAGATTTGAATAGCATATTACATTTTTTCTTATCCTTTTAGTTTTAACCTACTTGTGTCCTTATATTTAAAGTATATTTCTTAAAACTAGTATATAGTTGGGTCTTGTTTTTTTTAATCCACTCTGACAATTTCCATTTTAATTGGGTGTTAAAACCGTATAGATTTCACATTTTAGTAGTGATTTATTGCTCTAAAATATTGGTACCACAAACATAGCAGCTTGAAACCAAACCCAATCAATTTTGTGAGCAGTCAATTTTGTGAACATACTTGAGCAGTGAATATTTTGGGGCTAAAAGGTATACACATTTTGCACACATCTATTATCTGACTGTTTCTGTGGGTCAGGAATTCAGGTACAGCCTAGCTGAGTCCTCTGCTTCAAGGTATCACAAAGTTGCAGTCAAAGTGTCAGGCAGGGCTGGGGTCTCATCTGAGGCTCAACTGAGGAAGAATCTATTTCTAAGCTAATGTATATTGGGGGCTTCCCTTGTGACTCAGCTGGTAAAGAATCCGCCTGCAATGCAGGAGACCTAGGTTCAATCCCTGGGTTGGGAAGATCCCCTGGAGAAGGGAAAGGCTACCCACTCCAGTATCTGGCCTGGAGAATTCCATGGACTGTGTAGTCCATGGGGTCGCAAAGAGCCGGACACGACTGAGCGACTTTCACTTTCAGTGTAATTATTGGCTTGATCCAGTTCCCTGCATGTTGTCACAATGAAGGCCACCTTAATTCCTTGCCACGTGGACTTCTTCATGACAGCTTACTTAGTCAAAGCTAGCAAGGGAGAGAGTCTGCTTGCAAGATGGAAATTATTGTTTAATGTAGTAGTCATGCAGGTGACATCCTATATTCTATTTGTTTTGTGTCAGTTGCTCACTCGTGTCCAACTCTTTGCGACCCCATGCACTGTAGCCCACCAGGCTCCTCTGTCCATGGAATTCTCTAGGCAAGAATACTGGAGTGGGTTGCCATTCCCTTCTCCAGCTGATCTTCCTGACCCAGGAAACGTACCTGGGTCTCTTGCATTGAAGGTGGATTCTTTACCTTCTGAGCCACCAGGGAAGTCCAATATATTCTATTGGTTAGGATCAAGTCACAGGAAAGGATTATACAGAAGCATGAATACAAGGAAATAGCAATAATTGGGGATCATCTTAGAGTCTTTCCACCACATATATGATTACAGATATGATTGGGTTTTTATCTACTATCTTTCTATTTATTTTCTATTTCTCCCGTCTGTTATTTGCTTCTTTTTCCTCTTGTCTCCCATCTTTTGGATTAATTAATTTTTATGATTCTATTTTATCTCTTTTGTGACTTTTAAAGTTTTTTTGTGTGTTATTATAATAGTAGCTTTACAATTTATAATATGTGTCTTTAACTTACCACAGTCTGCTTTCAAGTGATACTATACTGCTTTCTATATAATATAAAGACCTTACTACCTATGCCATTTCTCCCTACCTGACTCTTGTGCTTTTGTTTTCACATGTTTTATTTCTATGTCTGAGCCACCAGGGAAGCCTTCTACCTGTGTGATAAACCCCCAAATACATTTTTATTATTTTGGCTTTAAGTGACTGATTATCTTTTAAGAGATGTACATAATGAGAAAATTTCTTTATATTTACCCATATAGTTACCATTTCCAGTGCTCTTTGTTTGTATAAATCAAAATTTTCATCTATTATAACTTTCCTTCTTTAATATTTCTTATATACAGACCTGCTTGTAATAAATTCTTTCATCTTTTATATGCCTGAAAAAAGTCCTTGTTTTGCGTCCATTTTTAAAAGATATCTTTGCTGGGTCTAGAATTCTAGTTGACAGTTTTTTATTTCAGTACCTTAGAGATATTACTCCATTGTCCTCTGGCTTGCATTGTTCATGACAAGAAATCCCTGCATCATTATCTTTGTTCCCCTGTAGTTAATATGTATTTTTTCCTCTGGCTGCTTTTAATATTTTCTTGTTATCACTGGATTTTTAAAAATTGATTATGATGTGACTTACTGTGGTTTTGTTCATGTTTCTTGTACTTGTGGTTTGTTCATCTCCTTTAACCTGTGGATCTGTAGTCTTTAGCAATTTGAAAAATTTTGTCCATTATTTCTTCAAATAATATTTTCTGTCCTCTCCATTCCTCTTTCTCTGGAGATGACAATTACATATATATTTGTCCATCTGAAGTTATTTCACAGACCAGTGATGCTTTGTTCTTAGATATTTCATTTTGGATTGTTCCTATTGCTGCATATTCAAGTATACCAATATTTTGTTTGTAGTAATGAACCTGCCACGAATTCCATTGAGTATAATTTTAATTTTTAGGAGTTTAAACTTGATCTTTTTCAAATCTCTCTTGTCTCTATTTAACATGTTCAATTTTTCTTCTGTAATTTGAACATGCAGAATATAAACAACATTTTTTTTTTTTTGGCTGTATGGCGCAGCTTGTAGGTCTTTAGTTCCTCAACCAGGGGTTGAACACGGACCCTCGGCAGTGAAAGCACAGAGTCCTAACCACTGGACCACCAGAGAATTCCCTTAAATAAGTTTTTAATTGTTGCATTTGTGCCATTTCTGAGCCAGTTTTAATTTTTTTTTTTCTAATTTGGGGTCATTTTTCTGCTTCTTTGCACACCTGATAATTTTTTACCAGATGTCAAACATTGTGAATTTTACCTTGTAGGGTGCTGTATATTTTTGGATTAGTATAAATATTATTGAGCTTTCTTCTGGGATGCAGTTAAGTTACTTAAAGTCGGTTTGATGCTTTTGAGTCTTGCTTTTAATTTTCATTAGGTGAGATCAGAGTGCTCTGTAGTCTGGTGCTATTTTTCCTTCACAGATGAGGTAAAACCCTTTTTAGTAATCTACCCAGTGTCCTATGAACTGTGTTTTCCAACAAGCCTGAGAAGCGGGCACTGTTTTTGGCCCTGTGTGATCTCCAGGGATTTCTCCCTTTAAACTTCTCTGGTGTTCCTTTCCTCATGTGTATGTGCTGACTCATCTGTTGAATAGTCAAGAGGCACCCTCTGCAGATTTCCCGAGTTCTCTTCCTATGTAGCCTTCTCATCTTTGGTATTCTGCCCTGATCACTTTTACTGCCTTGGCCTCCCAGCTCTGTGTTCTCAACTCAGAAGTCTGCCAGAACTGTTCTGGGTTCCTTTCACTATGCAGTAAGCTGGGGAAATCATGAGGTTTGTCTCATTTAATTAAGATCATTGTCTTTTGTTGCCTGATGACATCATGAAAACCATTTTTCATACCTTTTGTCCATTTTTTCTTTTGGCAAGAAAGTAAATCTGGTGCCTATTATTCTATCTTAGCTGAGCATGAATATAATCTCTATATCCTCTTTCATTTCTAATTTTCAACATGCAGTCAGTGTTCAGTTAAAGTGTTAAGCTGAGTTTAATATATTGCTTATATTCGTGAGAGAAGCATGTAGGTCTGTCTTATGTTGGATTCTTCAGGAGTACACCCTGAGGGACTTCCCTGGTGGCTCAGTGGTAGAGTTCGCCTGCCAGTGTAGACACAAGTTCTATTCCTGGTCTGGGAAGATCCTACATGCCACGGAGCAGCTAGACCCCTGCTCCGCAACTACTGAGCCTGTGCTCTAGAGCCCGGGAGCCACAACTACTAAGCCCATGGGCCGCAGTTATGGAAGCCCATGTGCCTTAGAGCCCGTGCTTCGCAACAAGAAAAGCCACTGCAATGAGAAGCCCATGCACCACCACTAGAGAGTAGCCCCTTTTCTCCGCAGCTAGAGAAAAGTCCACACAGCAACAAAGACCCAACATGGCTTAAAATAAATAAAATAATAAGAAGAAACCTTAAAAAAAAGAAGTAGATCTGAGATTTCAATTCTTTTGCAAATACCCTATTGAAATGTTCTCAGGAAAAGAGGATTGGGAGGGAAGGGACTGGACAAAGGAAGGAATCAAGCAAGGATGTGATTTTAGCTGAAGACTATTTCAACCTGATCATCTGAGGAGCTCTAGAGTACATATTGTTCTGCAAAGTTGTTTCCTCTTTTAGGCAGATGTGGGGAAGGGGGGGCTTTTGTGCATCTTTGTCTCGAAGTCGGTACTGCCCAGTGAGACAGCTTCCAAGCAGACAATGACAGTTTTTTAGAGAAGGAGTCAGCTGCAAGCCATTAACAGTCAACACAGCATCTGGGGATGGATGTCTGGACTGAGTAAAGTGACCTGGGCACAACAACAACAATATCCCCTATGTTGTTTGAGTCTTTATCCCCCAAATGCCTTGTACTCAGCAGGCATTCTATATGTTAATGCCTTTAAAGTATAGAGCTACAGCAATATCACATCTCCAAGGAATAAATTATTTCATATGGGTAATTTTCTAGGTATTGAAGACTGTACTTTGAAAAAGTTTTTGATGAGACTGTTTCTAAAATGCATCATATATTTTCCTTACATCACACAGACAGTGAGATCAGAATGGTCTTTCCATGATGACTCAGGGTAGTAATTTAGGAACCTCAAATGCTTTGCTGGAGTGAAAATCAGCAGGAATTTTCTTTTCTAAATCTGTAGATGAATATTGGGAACCATAGTATAAGGCAGCATGCTGGGTTGTCAGATATCAGCTGTCGTTATTCTTAGTACATGGGGCTCTTTAAATTTTGCTCAACTTCAAATCTCTGAGGTGTGAGAAGCCGGATGATCAAAGATACCAGGTTTGTGAGAAAATAAGCAGCAAGTGATGTCCCAAGGGCCTCTCCTAGAGTGGATTACAAGGTTTTAGTGCTTTGGCAATTGACAGATGAGGTATCAGGTGCTAAAACATGCCGGTGGTTGGTTCTCATTTGCGACTGTGTTCTGCGTCCTGGGATGCTCCAAACTTCAGCATCTGTGGGAATACTGTATTCAGAGTCCATCATTATTAAGTTGGTGGTTGGTTTTTCAGACGAGAGAAAGAGAGGATTTGACAAATTTCCTACTTATGGGTATCAAGGAGTTGAAGAAAAGATGAAAAATTTTTTTTTTAACCAATTTTCTGACTTAGAACCTTTCAGAAGTCATTTGTTGTCTTTACAGTCTGAGATTAGGGAAAGTTTTAAGGTAGTGAAGAATTAGAATAGATTGTAAGAAAATGAAATTAAGTTTGCATTTCAGTATTTTATGACTGGAAATTTGTACCTTTTAATCCTCTTTATCCATTTTGTCCACCCCATTCACTAGCCTCTGGCAACCATCAATCTGTTCTCTGTATCTATGAGCTCAGGTTTTTTCTTTTTTCCACCTGATTCCTCATTAAGTGAGATCATATGGTATTGATCTTTCTTTGTCTGACTTGTTTCACTTAGCTTCATGTCCTTAAGGTCCATCCATGTTGTTCTAAATGGCAAGATGTCCTTCTTTTTATGACTGAACAATAGTGCATTGTGTTTGTATACACGCCATATTTTCTTTATCCATTCATCATCAGTGGACTTCTAGATTCTTTCCATGTCTTGGCTATTGTAAATAATGCTGTAGTGAACATGGAAGAGCATATATATATCTTTTTTTGTTTGTTTGTTTGCCTTGGATGAAAACCCAGAAGTGGAATTCCTAGAGCATATGGTAGTTCAATTTTTTAATTGTTTAAGGAACTTCCATACTGTTTTCCACAGTGGCTGCACTGATTTACATTCCCACCAACAGTGCATAACGGTTCTCTTTTCTCCTTATCCTCACCAGCACTTGTTATGTCTTTTTGATAATTGCTGGCTTAATAGGTGTGAGGTGATATCTCATTGTGGTTTTGATTTGCATTTGCCTGATAATTAGCAGTGTTGACCATCTTTTCATGCATCTGTTGGCCATCTGTTTATCTTCTTTGGAAAAATGTCTATTTAGATCCCCTTCCCATTTTAAAATCAGATTGTTAGTTTTATTGCTTTTAAGATGTATGAGTTTTTATATATTTTAGGTATTAACCCCTTATCATATATATGGTTTGCAAATGGTTTCTCCCATTCTGCAGGTTGCCTTTTCATTTTGTTGATGGTTTTCTTTATTATGCAGAAGATTTTCAGTTTGATGTAGTCTCACTTGTTTATTTTTGCTCTTGTTGCTCAAGGCAACCTTCTTGGAAAAAGAAAACAAATTAGACTCAGATGAACTTAGAGTATTAAATTGCTACAATGTTTCTGTTTTTCTGTCAGGAGAGACAGTATCAGCAAATCCAAACTCTTTATTTACTTGTTTTTTAACCAAAGGGAAACTGAGGCTCATAAATAAGTAGAAAGCAACTTTCCCAGACCATATAGAGAGCAGGGTTTGGATTAGAACCAGGTCTCTTGATTAGAGAGTTTTAAAAAATGATTTTAAGTAGTATACATTATTAATAATAATATAAGGGTAATGCTACAAAATGAAATTATATTCAATAAGAAATGTGTTACCAATTAAGTATATTAATATTTAATGTATGAATCAGTAATTTATTTATTTTTCCTTTATTTATTTATTTTTTACTTTACAATTTTGTATTGGTTTTGCCATACATTGACATGAATCCGCCATGAGTGTACATGTGTTCCCCATCCAGAACTCCCCTCCCACCTCCCTCCCCATCCCATCCCTCTGGGTCATCCCAGTGCACCAGCCTCAAGCACCCTGTCTCATGCATTGAACCTGGACTGGCGATTCATTTCACATACAATAATTTACATGTTTCAATGCCATTCTCCCATATCATCCCACCCTCGCCCTCTCCCATAGAGTCCAAAAGACTATTCTATATATCTGTGTCTCTTTTGCTGTCTCACATACAGGGTTATTGTTACCATGAATCAGTAATTTAATACCCAATGTGTTCTGGGCACAGAACTGGCAACTTACAGTATGATCTCACTTAACCCCTACCACAATCATGTGCATTATAATCCCCATTTTACCAGAAAACAATAAAAGAGCAGAGAGATTATGTAATTTATGTGAGTTCACACAGCTAGCAGGTAGCAGAAACAGGGAAGCAGAAGACTGTTCTGTTTTGAAAGCCAACTCTTCTCCACTTGATTTTATAAACAAGATGTTAGCAGGCTGGGATTGCACCCCAATGGGGCACATTTATTTATTTCAAAATTGCCTTGGAAAATAAAAGAACCAAGCACAAACATGAGATTTTTCTCTTAAACTATAGTGCTTCTTTCTGAGGTATTCTCCCCCATTTTCTCACAGAGATCTGCAGAGGGAAACAGCCTGCCATTCACAGCAGTGAGCTTTGTGCCTTTTCATTGCTCCCTTGAGCTTGCAGATTTCCTACTGTGTCACATTGCATTGGTCCTGCTGGGAAAATTTACTGATCAAGTTTGATTTCTCCTCTGATAACCCACCATTTATCAATTTGTTTACTATGTGTCTTATTCGTTTATGTGGTCTACTAGAGGGAAGTTTCACACAGCTTCTGTTTACCTTTTAGGAAAGCAAATTTTCTTTTTTGTTAGATTTTGCCCACAGGTATATTCTTGTATGTGTGTATGTGCTTGTGTGTCTAATATCCTAGCATATAACAGAAATTCTTTTCTGAAGCAAAAGTAATTCTTCTTGAATACATTATAAACTTAAACTCTCATAGCTATATGAACACATTCTTAAAGTTGAAAAATACACCTCCTTGAGCTAACTGATTAATTTTTAACTTAGGATGTTTTCTTAAAAGATAAAATATTCTGCACTTTTTTGTGAAGTAGTAGTTTTAGAATGTGTTTCCAAGTTGCACTGCCAATTCAAGTTTGGCAATAGTTCCAGGACGCTGTAATGAACCATTGAAAAGTCTTGAAAGTGAGTGTTCCCATTAAGGGCATGGGGCTATAAAAGCTATAATTGAAGAATGTTTCAGAGCAACTACATGTCTGGGTGTAAATCTTGGAATCCAAAGTGAAATGCTGACTAGACTGCTCATGTGATGCTGTATTGGATAAACACAGGTGCCCATGTATTTGGGAAGGTGAATGCAGCTACATTCATCTTTAACATGAGAACAGTCCTTCTTTACCTGTCAAACTTGTCTTGGTGGGCTTGACATGCAGCCAAAGTAGGTCTAGTCAGTGAGTGCTGGAGGTGGAGGATGGGATGTGGCTGCTGACCAGTCATATCTGAGATGACCTCAAGAGTGGTGTGATAGCGGGAGATCAAGGCAGATGTTGTTGTTATTGAAAGACTCTTCTGGCTATCTGTAGCTGGATATCAAAACACCCCACAAAAGGGCTTATTTGCTTACCAGTGTTGACTGGGGTTAAGCAGACAGCTTCTTTAAGGATCCAGTGGTTTCAGTCATAGTAGCTGGTGTTGGGGCCATCTCAGAGGCTCTTTTGCTCTTAAGTCTGGTGCCTGTGCTGGGGAAATCCAAAGAGCTTGGAGCTGGAACAGGTGGGGATCTCTGGCATCTCCACCTTTGTATAGCCTCTCCATATGGTCTCTCCAAAATGACACCTACAGGCAGCCAGATTTGTTAGATGGTGGTTGAAGGTCCTCCAAGAAGCTGTCCCAAGAGATAATGTAGAAAAGCTGCCAGACACATAGTAGAGAACCTAAATAGTAAATATTACATTCATACAAAGGGATTTTGAGTTTAGAATTCCAAGCAAGCAGATTGTGTGTAAACACATCATTCTTTTTATAGTAGAGTATATATAAAACTGGCCTGTGGCATTGGAGGCTGTGGTGTGTGTAGAGCTATGCTTGTGTGTGTGTATATGTGTATGTTGGGGCATGTAAACAATATTATGATTCCCAGAATCTCCCAGAGGTTTCCCTTGCTCCTTTTGGCTAGAGAGAGAAGAGAGAGGAACCCACAAGATCCTGTCCCTCTCACCTCTAGCTTCTTTGTAATCTCAGGTCTTTGTGTGGCCCTGTGTCACCATCAGTCCTTCCTCAGGGAACATGTCTGACTACCAAGTTGCCTGGCCTTAATAGGGCATATCATAGATGAGGCTATGTATTTTACTTTGTTCTAAATAAGCGTAAGTAACTCAGCCTTTAAAGCTTATAAACTTTCTTGTTGTTCACTCGCTAAGTCACGTCTCTTTGCGACCCCATGGACTGCAGCATGCCAGGCTTCCCTGTACTTCACCATCTCCTGAAATTTGCTTAAACTTATGTTCATTGTGTCAGTGATGCCATTCAACAATCTCATCCTCTGTTGACTCCTCCTCCTGCCCTCAATCTTTCTTAGCATCAGAATCTTTTCCAGTGAGTCAGCTCTTTGCATTAAGTGGCCAAAGTATTGGAGCTTCAACTTCAGCATCAGTCCTTCCACAGAATATTCAGGGTGGATTTCCTTTAGGATGGACTGGTTTGATCTCCTTGCTATCCAAGGGACTCTCAAGAGTCTTCTCTGGCACCACAATTCAGAAGTATCAGTTGTTTGGTGCTCAGCGTTCTTTATGGTCCGACTCTCACATTCATACATTACTACTAGAAAAACTATAGCTTTGACTATATGGATCTTTGTCAGCAAAGTGATCTCTCTGCTTTTTAGCTTTCCTTCCAGGGAACAAGTGTCTTTTAATTTCCTGGCTGCAGTCACCATCCACAGGGATTTTGGAGCCCAAGAAAATAAAATCTCGCACTGTTTCCACTTTTTCCTCATCTATTTGCCTTGAAGTGATGGGACCAGGTGCCATGATCTTAGTTTTTTGAATGTTGAGTTTTAAGCCAACTTTTTCACTCTCCTCTTTCACCTTTGTCAAAAGGCTCTTAAATTCCTCTTCACTTTCTGCCATTACAGTGGTATCATCTGTATTCTGAGATTGTTGATATTCTGGCAGTCTTGATTCCAGCTTGTGATTCATCCATCCTGGCATTTCTCATGATATACTCTGTTAAATAAACAGGGTGAGAGTATACAGCCTTGACAAACTCATTTCTCAATTTTGAATCAGTCCATTGTTCCAAGTTCACTTCTAACTATTGCTTCTTGATGTGCATACAGATTTCTCAGGAGACAGGTAAGGTGGTCTGGTATTCCCATCTCTTGAAGAATTTTCCACAGTTTGTTGTGATCCACACAGTCAAAGGCTTTAGCGTAGTCAATGAAGCAGAAGTAGATGTTTTCCTGGAATTCCCTTGCTTTCTCTATGATCCAGTGGATGTTGGCAGTTTGATCTCTGGTTCCCTTGCCTTTTTTAAAGCCAGCTTGGACATCTGGAAGTTCTAAGTTCGCATACTATTGAAGCCTGCCTTGAAGGATTTTGAGCATTACCTTGCTAGCATGTAAAAAGAGCACAATTGAACAGTAGTTTGAATATTCGTTAGCATTGTCCTTCTTTGTGATTGATAAAAAACTGACCTTTTCCAGTCCTCTGGCCACTACAGAGTTTTCCAAATTTGCTGACATATTGAGTGCAACACTTTCACAGCATCATCTTTTAGGATTTGAAATAGCTCAACTGGAATTCCATCACTTCACTAGTTTTGTTTGTTGTCATTCCTCCTAAGACCCACTTGACTTCACACTCCAGGATGTCTGGCTCTAGGTGAGGGATCACATCATCATGGTTATCTGGGTCATTAAAACCTTTTTTTTTTTTTTTTTAATAATTCTTCTGTGTCTTCTTGCTACCTCTTCTGAATCTCTTCTGCTCCTTTCTGTCCTTTATTGTGCCCATCTTTGTATGAAATTTTCCCTTGGTATCTCCAATTTTCTTGAAGAGATCTCCAGTCTTTCCCATTCTATTTTTTCCTCTGTTTCTTTGTTGTCGGTCACATAAGAAGGCTTTCTTATCTTTCCTTGCTATTCTCTTGAACTCTGTATTCAGCTGGGTATATATTTCCCTTTCTGCTTTGCATTTCACTTCTCTTCTTTTCTCAGCTATTTGTAAGGCCTCCTCAGACAACCACTTTGCCTTCCTATATATCTTTTTCTTTGGGATGGTTTTGGCTACCACCTCCTGTACAATGTTACAAACCTCTGTCCATTGTTATTCAGGCACTCTGTCTACCAGGTCTAATCCCTTGAATCTATTCATCACCTCTACTATATAATCATAAGGGATTTGATTTAGGTCATACTGAATGGCCTAATGGTTTTCCCTACTTTCTTCAGTTTAAGCCTGAATTTTGCAATAAGGAGCTCATGATCGGAGACACAGTTAGCTCCCAGTCTTGTTTTTGCTGACTGTTAAAGAGCTTCTCCATCTCTGGCTGCAAAGAGTATAATCAATCTGATTTCGGTATTGACTATCTGGTGATGTCCATGTGTAGAGTCATCTCTTGTGTTGTTGGAAGAAGGTGTTTGCTGTGACCAGCATGTTCTCTTAACAAAATTCTGTTAGCCTTGTCCTGCTTCATTTTGTACTCCAAGGCCAAACTTGCTTGTTATTCCAGGTATCTCTTGACCTCCTACTTTTGCATTCCAATCCGTTATGATGAAAAGGACATCTTTTTTTACTGTTAGTTCTAGAAGGTCTGTAGGTCTTCATAGAACCATTCAGCTTCAGCTTCTTCAGCGTTAGTGGTTGGGACATAGACTTGGATTACTATGGTATTGAATGGTTCGCCTTGGAAATGAACAGAGATCATTCTGTCATTTTTGAGATTGCACCCAAATACTGCATTTCAGACTCTTATTGACTATGAGGGCTACTCCATTTCTTCTAAGGGATTCTTGTCCACAGTAGTAGATATGATGGTCATTTGAATTAAATTTGCCCATTCCCATCCGTTTTAATCTACTGATTCCTAAAATGTTGATGTTCACTCTTGCCATCTCCTGCTTAACTATGTCCAATTTACTTTGATTCATGGACCTAACACTTTAGGTTACTATGCAGTATTGTTCTTTACAGCATCAGACTTTACTTTCACTAGCAGACACAACGACAACTGAGCATCATTTCTGCTTCAGTCTCAGTCTCTTTTTGGAGCTATTTCTCCACTCTTCTTTAGTAGTATATTGGGCACCTACCAACCTGGGGGCTCATCTTCTGGTGTCATATCTTTTTGCCTTTTCATACTATTCATGGGGTTCCTGATACAAAAATACTGAAGTGGTGTGCCATTCCTTTCTCCAGTGGACCAGGTTTTGTTATAGCTTCACTCAGTTATGCAAACCCTTTCACCAGGAGAAGGATGTGATCCATGTGATCATTTGGGTTATCTTTCTGTGATTGTGGTTTTTGTTCTAGAGGCTGTGGAATAGTAATTCTTGTTTCTTCTGTTTCCCTCTGATGGATGAAAATAAGAGACTTTTGCAAACGTCCTGTTGGGAGGGACTGGCTGTGGGGAAAACTGGGTTTTGCTCTGGTGGGCAGAGCCATCCTCAGTAAATGTTTAATTCAATTGTGGCTGTGCTCCCTCTTTGTTAGTTGTTTGTCCTGAGGCAACCCATTCCTGGAGTCTACAGGCTGTATGGTAGGGCTATTGGTGACCTCCAAGAGATCTTAAGCCAATAGTCACGTCCCAGGACTATTGCTGCCAGTGCCCCTGTCCCCATGGCAGGCCACTGTTGACCCATACCTCCACAGGAAACCCTCAGACATTCACAGGCAGGTCTCCTTGGGGTCACTGCTCCTCTCTCCTAGGTACTGGTTAGCACAAGGTTTTGTTTGTGCCGTCCAAGAGTCTCTGTTTCCCCAGATCTGTGGAGGTTCTGTAATCAGATCCATTGGCCTTCAAAGCCAGATTCCCCACGATTCCCAGTCCCTTTACCAGATTCAGGTTGGGAAGTCTGATGTATACCAAGACGGTGGATTGGGAGGCCGTGTGCTAATCTCCTGCGAGAACACCAAAATCACAACTATCTGTTGAATAGCCATTGTCAGGAAGCTCTGGGACCCAACAAAAAAAGATACCCCACATCCAAGGACAAAGGAGAAACCTCAGAAAAGACAGTCGGAGGGGCGCAATCACATTAAAATTGAGTCCCATACCCACCAGGTGGGCCACCCACGAACTGGAGAACAATAACGCCAAAGAAGTTCTCACACTGTTACAGAGGTTCTAGGCCCCACATCAGAATTATAAACTTAATTCATCTCAAGCACAGGAAGATATCTTGCTTGTTACTAATAGGCTATGAAATGTGATTACTATAAAAGTGGGGGAAAAAAAGTTGAGAAACAGAAAGTATTTTTCTGTTGAGAAAAAACATGTTGAAAAAGTAAACATTTCTTTACTTTTACTGTAAAAGTAAAACAAAAACAAAAACCCCTTGGTCTAAATGTGTTTTATTTCAAGGCTGGGGAAGGCTTTTTTCCAGGTGTATAAGAACAATAGACATTCTGCTAGGAAAGTTGAGCCTTGAGAAACCAGACTTTAAATATATTATATATTTACTTGATTAATCCTTTTAATATCTGATTAGAAATTAATTGTACATCCAGCTCTAGAAGCTTGTTTTATTTACTCATTTTTAGTGTTGACTGGTGTTTGTTCAGTTTTAAAAGCACCGTCAGTGCTGTTCTTTGTGGTAATTATTAAATTAACTGAGAGACATAGAGGCCTAAATGTTTAAGAAATGTAATTATATGGCCATTAATTTGTGAGGTTCCTGATTATCTTCTCACTCAGGGAGTTTAACATATACTTCAGAATCATAAATAAAGGAGAGATGACAAATCCAGTTTTATGAAACAAGGTATTGGCTATCACCACTTAAGGAAATTATCCTAAGTCCTGTTTCTAATTGCTTTGATCCAGTTGTGTGAATTATACCCATTTGGTTTTGTTTTTCCATAATAATAATGGGTCACACATTTCTTGTAAAGAATAGTTGACTTAATTAAAGTGTGTTTAGTACTATTTGACCAAGGGTAATGTTCTGGGAAATTTATTTAGATAATTCCCTTAGTTTATTCCATTCTCTTGGTCTGGTGTCTTCTGCCCATTTCTCTTTACCTGTATGATGCTCATGTATATTTGAAGACTCTACCTAAGCCCAGAAGGACATCTCCACTCCTCAAATTGGTTGAGTTGCCTTGTTTCAGTGGGCATAGACCTGAAATGCACACATTCTTTTATGTTTTCTATCACTTGAAATAAAAACAAGTAATTATCTGTTTAGATGTATTTTGCCCACTAGATACTAGTTTTCTGAGGACAGGAACATTTTTATTTAACAGTATAACCCCCACACTGAAAGAAAATTATACATACTAGGGAGAAATTGTGCCCTGAACTCAGGGTACTTGGTGTGTGTGTGTGTGTGCTCAGTATACACCCAACAAATGCTTGTGGAATGAATGTGTACAAATATTCTGGATTTTTTACTGGTGCTTTTCAGAAGCCTAAATCAATGCACAGTTGACTTGATAAAGTGGGATGTGAGCCATTTTGATAAATAGAAAACACAGTTTTGAATCTGCAAGAATAATTTTCTAATACATATTGCAAACCAATAATTATGCTTAATAATATTAATAAACCAAACAGTTCATGCTGTTGGGTTTTATCATCTGTGAACCCTCACTGATTGATAAATAATGTGTTAGTTAACTGTGGCTATGTAACAAATTATCCCAAAGTTACTGGTTTATAACACACACTTATGACCGCACAGTTTCCATAGTTCAGGAATCTGGACGAAGTTTAGTAGGTCCTCTGCTTCAGGCCCTCTCACAGGTGGCAGTCATCTCGAAGACAGAGTGGGGAGGATCCTCTTCCAAGCTCACACTCATGTGGTTGTTGGCAAGACTCAGTTCCTCGCGAGTTGTTGGACTGGGGCCTCAGTTCCTCATGAGCTGTTGGCAGGAGGCCTCTCTCAGTTCCTTGCCACGTAGGCCAATCTACAGAGCCTCTTGCACATGGCAGTTGGCTTCATTGGGGGAGCAAGCCAGAGGGCTGCCAGCAAGAGAGAGCGTGCTAGCAAGACACAGTCACGGTGTTTTGTAATATAATCTTGGAAATGAATCTCATCATTTTTACTCTATTTTATTGGTTACTAGGTCCAACCTACACTCAAGAGGAGGGGATTGCACAAGAGTATGAATGCCAGGAAGCAGTAATCATTGGGAGCTGTATTAGAAGCTGCCTACCACAAATAATAAAAAATTAAGAAAGTTACTAAATGTGTAATGCAATACCAGGAAGTAAAAAAATAAGACATACTAGTGTGATTGAACTATGAACAGAATAGACATATAGGAAGGACAAGAAAGTTTAAGCCTGAATTCTTTTATGCGTAATTTTTTAATCCATAAGCATTCATTTGACTGTTTGGTGCCAAGCATCACAGTATACTCACAGCACCCCAGAAAGGAAAAACTGCATTAATGACTGAGGGGCTTAAAGATTAGTGAAATGAAGGAAAAAAAATGTAAAATTTCATAATACAAGTAATTTTAATAGTGTTTTGGGAGTATAGAGGTAAAGTGGGTGTCAGGGCAATTGGTTGAGAGTTGCTGAAAGTTGTTCAGGAAAGTAAGTGATGAGTAAGAGTGTCCTAAACAGAGAGGGGTGAGAGAAAAAAGAGCTTGTGTAAAGGAAGAAATGTTGTTTACTTAGGATTTCTGAAATCAGGAATTTGAAAAATTGTTAAATGGCTGTAAGATAAGTTATTTTAATTATCCCCTCAATCTCAGTGCCAAGAGAAGCTGAGGAGGTTCAATTCCCAGAGTGAGTAGAGATGACTGAGAAAAGATAATCTATGGAAGTTGCCCTTGTCTCCTTAGAAATTAGTTGAGCTGGATTTATCTGAAGTCATGACTAGTTCTTGATGAAACTTTGAAATGTGTATGTTTTGTCCTTAGGAACATGATTGGATCTTCCCCTTTGTGGTACTTCTCAAACCCCAGGAACATGGTCAGTTCTGGATGGCTTCTGGCCACCTCAAGCTCCATCAGGCAGACCTTGGTGCAGTGTCCCCACCCTGTTCTCCTGGAATTATTTTCTTCCTCTCACCTGTCACAGCCTACTGAACATGTTTCCACTCCAGAGGAGAATGTCGGAAGAGATTTGAGGTGAGCATCCAGACTGGAAGAGAATACCTAAGCCTATACCTCCCAGTTTTAAGGCCACAGTCTAAAGTAGCAGTAGAAAAATAAATAAATAAATAAAGCAGTAGCAGAAATTATCCATAATAAGGAGAGAGAGAGAGATGCTTGATTCTAGATTATAATTGCATAATTTTGCTTTTAATTGTCTTCTTTCTTGTTTTTGCTGTTTACTTCGATTACATTTTCATAAATGTACCTCCTTTCTTATGACAGGAGCATATATTTATTTCTGAGGTGAATTGTTTTGTGCATCATTCAATTTTCACACTCTTCTAGTAAGGACAATGGGGTGCCATTATCTAATGATCGATGAGTTCTCTACTCTGCCAAGTCATTGTCTATTTAGATTTTGATTTTTTTAAATGTTATATTGTATTTTGAAAAATCTGTATGCTAGGGAGAAACTGTAGTTCAGAGAGGGTGACAGAGCTGACATACGAATGCCAAACCTATGTTCTTTGTGCCAAACCTATGTTCTTTGTACCAAACCAAGCAAAAGATCTAGTAGATGAAACTATTGTCTGGAATCTTGGAGACATCTACAATATCAGGAAAGCTTGGCAGTGAGACCTGGGCAAATAGTCTTCCTCTTTTCCAATAAAGAGAAAGATTGTTCAAACTATAGGTTGATTAGCTTGCTGTCAGTCCTTGGAATGAGTGGATGAGTAAGGTGAGCTAGGAAAACTGATAAAAGAGAATGATACTGACTTTCGGATCCTATATACTCCCATGGCTATCAATGTAGCTTTTTCGATTTGCCTTTTTATGAGATAAGATTTGAGATCCCCTTGTCTACTCAAGGGTCATAAAGACTCTCTTCATGTTGACCACAAGGCAGTGCTCCAAAGTCATCTTACTTTCTTTTTGAATATCAAAGAAAGCTTTTAATTTCAATGGTTTTAGAGACTAGGATGGGTCATCCCCAGCTTTTGATTGGTAAAAAAATATTCTTTCTTGTTTTTGGTAACGGAGTTTTTCTCAGTGATATAATTTCATTTTAAAATTCTGAGCCACAACAGCTGCATATGAAATTACACTATAATTATGTGCTTATATATCTGTCTCTCCTACTAAATTGGGAACTCCCTGAAGGTTAGAGTCTTGTGTCATTCATCTGTGCATTGAAATGCATGTAACAGTGCTTGGCACTTAGCAAATTGTAACAAATGCTTGTCCACATGAAATCATTCGTCAGATTGTTCAAGCTCCCTGAAACTTTACCTTCCTTATCTTTATTAGGATAACAGTACAAAAAGCGCCTGGCAAATTGTCAGATACATAGTGGATACTCAATAAATAATGTCACATTGCTTCCCCCTACTTAGAGGTGCAGTCCATCAAACCTGAAGAGTTTGATATTATTTAGAACAGGTAAATATTCTGGGAGCACATTCTCATCTGTTCTAAACTCAACTTCAAGTTTACCAGCCTATACATCCCTCTCCTTGGCAGGAGAACAGAAGGAAAAGGCTTCCCAGGCCCCGTGCTCTCTCTGTCTGACATGAACATGATTTGTGTACAGACTGCGAGCCTTGTTCCTCTTGCTGGCTGAGCACAGCTATAAATAACCCCTAACCTTCCAGACACAATTTGTTCCGGTCCAGGCCCCTCTTTTATTCATCCTTGGTTAAACATCCTGCCTTTTAATTTTTGTATGTGACCTTTTGTGTATCTGTTATTCAAATGACTTTATCATTTATTTTCCACTTTGATCAAGAGAGCTCAGAAATGCTTAATGCCTACAAAATGGAAACATGATAAATTATCACATCACTAATATAGTCGATTTAGTACATGTGATTTGAAATCTTATCAGTACACTAAAGAACTTCATTTTGGCCCTAATTTTTAAAAAGGCCACTTCACTCCAGTCGCTCAGTCGTGTCTGACTCTTTGTGATCCCATGGACTGCAGCACGCCAGGCTTCCCTGTCCATCACCAACTCCCGGAGTTTACTCAAACTCATGACCATCGAGTCGGTGATGCCATCCAACTATCTTATCCTCTGTTGTCCCCTTCTTCTACCTTCAATCTTTCCCAGCATCAGGGTCTTTTCCAATGAGTCAGTTCATCCCATCAGGTGGCCAAAGTATTGGGAGTTTCAGCTTCAGCATCAGTCCTTCCAATGAACATTCAGGACTGATTTCCTTTAGGATGGACTGATTGGATCTCCTTGTAGTCCAAGGGACTCTCAAGAATCTTTTCTAACACCACAATTCAAAAGCATCCATACATGACTACTGGAAAAACCATAGCTTTGACTAGATGGACCTTTGTTGGCAAAGTAATGTCTCTGTTTTTTAGTAGGCTGTCTAGGTTGGTCATAGTTTTTCTTCCAAGGAGCAAGCGCAGTCAACATCTGCAGTGATTTTGGAGCCAAAGAAAATAAAGTCTGTCACTATTTCCATTGTTTCCCCATCTATTTGCCATGGAGTGATGGGACCAGATGCCGTGATCTTAGTTTTTTGAATGTTGAGTTTTAAGCCAACTTTTTCACTCTCCTCTTTCACTTTCATCAAGAGACTCTTTAGTTCTTCACTGTCTGCCATAAGGGTGGTGTCATCTGTGTATCTGAGCTTACTAAATAAAGAGTCTGGGAAACTTTTTTTTTTAATGATTCTGCTTATCAGGATGCTGAATGCCTAAATCTTGAACTTTGACTAAAAAAGCTGAGGTCTCCAGTTCCTTATCTACAGATTTGAAAATCCCCAAGCTCTGACAAGCTAAAGTTTCTTGTAATTTGATAATAAAATTTGAGCTGAACTAAAGAGAGGTAAAAAATCTGCCTGCAATGTTGGAGACCTGGGTTTGATCCCTGGGTTGGAAAGATCTCCCAGAGAAGGGAAAGGCTACCCACTCCAGAATTCTGGCCTGGAGAATTCCATAGACTGTATATAGTCTATGGGTTGCAAAGAGTCGGACATGACTGAGGGACTTTCACTGATTCACTGAAAGAGAGGTTGGGGCTTCCCAGGTGGCGCTAGTGGTAAAGAACCCGCCTGCCAATGCAGGTAGACCTAAGAGATTCGGGTTTGATCCCTGAGTCAGGAAGATCCCCTAGGGGAGGAAATGGCAACCCACTCCAGTATTCTTGCCTGGAGAATCCCATGGACAGAGGAGCCATGTGGGCTATGGTCCATGGAGCCACAGAGTTGGACATGACTGAGTGACTTAGCACAGCACAACACAGCAGAAAGAGAGGTTATTTATAATCTTTCTTTTGTGTGAATATTCATGTTTCATGGCAAAAATATCAATGTTTGCTCACTGTGCTGCCTCAGACTCTATTGCACATGTAACTTAATAAATAGTTCGTGTTCTCTACAACCTTTTTATAATCTGAAAAATCTGAACTTTGAAATAAATTTAGTCCCAAGAGTTTCTTTGGGTAAAGGGATCACAGGACTGTAATTACCAACTTGATCCCTGGGATGTTGATATCGGTAAATAAATACTTGTGTGGAATTAACTTCCATCTTCTTTGATGTTAATGGTTTCACAGAAGACTCAAAAATTCTTCTGCCTACCAGAATATTTATGGATAAAATAATGTAATGTCAAAATAATATGGCAATGAGAAAGTGGGTGTCAAGAACTTAGAGGAGTCTGAGATTTTTATCTTGCTTACAAGCTCACAAGTTAATCTGCTACAGTTTCATGGGTGCTGGCAGAAACATCCTTGGATCAGAGGAAAAAGGACTTTATTGTTCACAGACAGCAAGCAGTGTGAGTTTTATGTTCACATCAGATCCCTCTTGCTTTCCAAGTCCCATGGGGCAATGGGAAGTGACCCAGGTGGTTACTGTGCAGGCAATTACGTTTACATTACAGCTGGGAACCCCTTAACTTAGGGAACCTGAATCCTCTAGAGTAGGCAGTAAGCAAACCTGCCTAACCTTACACTGGAGACATTCAGTTCAATGCAGTCGCTCAGTTGTGTCCAACTCTTTGCGACACCATGAACTGCAGCAGGCCAGCCTCCCTGTCCATCACCACCTCCCAGAATTTACCCAAACTCATGTCCATTGAGTCAGTGATGCCATCCAACCATCTCATCCTCTGTCATCCCCTTCTCCTCCTGCCCTCAATCTTTCCCACTGTCAGGGTCTTTTCAAATGAGTCAGCTCTTCGCATCAGGTGGCCAAAGTATTGGAATTTCAGTTTCAACATCAGTCCTTTCAATGAACACCCAGGACTGATCTCCTTTAGGATGGACTGGCTGGATCTCCTTGCAGTCCAAGGGACTCTCAAGAGTCTTTCCCAACACCACA
>ML663466.1:507330-522568 GCA_007570785.1 Antilocapra americana
AAAAGTCAGCAACTGTTTCCACTGTTCCCCCATCTATTTGCCATGAAGTGATGGGACCGGATGCCATTATCTTAGTTTTCTGAATGTTGAGCTTTAAGCCAACTCTTTCATTCTCCTCTTTCACTTTCATCAAGAGGCTCTTTACTTCTTCACTTTCTGCCATAAGGGTGGTGTCACCTGCATATCTGAAGTTATTGATATTTCTCCCGGCAATCTTTATTCCAACTTGTGGTTCATCCAGTCCAGCGTTTCTCATGATGCACTCTGTGTATAAGTTAAATAAGCAGGGTGACAATATACAGCCTTGATGTACTCCTTTCTCAATTTGGAACCAGGCTGTTGTTCCATGTCCAGTTCTAACTGTTACTTCCTGACCTGCATCCAGGTGTCTCAAGAGGCAGGTCAAGTGGTCTGGTATTCCCATCTCTCTCAGAGTTTTCCACAGTTTGTTGTGATCCACAAAGTCAAAGGCTTTGGCATAGTCAGTAAAGCAGAAATAGATGTTTTTCTGGAACTCTCTTGCTTTTTCGATGATACAGTGGATGTTGGCAATTTGATCTCTGGTTCCTCTGCCTTTTCTAAAACCAGCTTGAACATCTGGAAGTTCATGGTTCACATATTGCTGAAGCCTGGCTTGGAGAATTTTGAGCATTACTTTACTTGTGTGTGCTGCTGCTGAGTGCAATTGTGCAGTAGTTTGAGCATTCTTTGGCATTGCCTTTCTTTGGGATTGGAATGAAAACTGATCTTTTCCAGTCTTGTGGCCACTGCTGAGTTTTCCAAATGTGCTGACATTGAGTGCAGCACTTTCACAGCATCATCTTTTAGGACTTGAAATAGCTCAACTGGAATTCCATCACCTCCACTAGCTTTGTTCATAGTGATGCTCCCTAAGGCCCACTTGACTTCACATTCCAGGATGTCTGGCTCTAGGTGAGTGATCACACCATTGTGATTATCTGGGACGTGAAGATCTTTTTTGTACAGTTCTTCTGTATATTCTTGCCACCTCTTCTTAATATCTTCTGCTTCTGTTAGGTCCATACCATTTCTGTCCTTTACTGAGCCTGTCTTTGCATGAAATGTTCCCTTGGTGTCTCTAATTTTCTTGAAGGGATCTCTAGTCTTTCTCATTCTAGACATTATTTTTGTTATATTGATCAGTTAACAAGTCGGTCCTCTGCTCTGAAGAGAGACGCTATCTTTATCATCCAAGACTGTTCACTATGTAAACATTCTTGAAAAGATAGTTTATAACAAGGCAGTCAGCACCTCTGCTCACAAGGTATACAGATATACACAGGAGACCCATGGAGAATAGTCCTCCAATAGTAGTGGTGGGGTAGTGCTGGTGGGGAGATTAAATTAACTGAGTTGATATTGAGGTACAGTCTACTTTTGTATTTTTTGAAAATTTGTCATAAACAGCAAGGTAAAAAAATAGCAGCTCCCTTAAGTAAAGTGCTTTTCTACATAAATCACAATTGGAAAGACAGAGAGAAACTGTTAACTCTTCACTGTCTTACAGCTGTATTTCCCTGAGCCCATGTCTAAGGTCTGTTCATTATATATTCTTGGACACTAATTACATTATTAATTTGCTAGAGTCATAACAAGTTGAATATGATTAACTCAAATCTCAACAGATTTAATAACCACCAACTGTGAAAGTTAGGACTATTGGGAGGGAAATGGTAGAAAATTATGTCTCAGGTTGTAATTTTCTGGGAGCACAACATACATATCACGTATGCATGCTTATAAACATCACAGTATACATTTAACATGGACATGGCACATATATATCAGTGAGATGGAGGCAAAGGAGACTTCATTTATCTTCAAGGCCTTTTATTCACATGAATAGTAATCAGACTGTCAAAAAGCAAATCTTGAAAATAATGCCAAAGGAAGTGTTTTTAGCAAGTAAATGTCTTAAAATATACATATATACTTTAATAAAATATAAGTGCATTCCTGTTCTAAAAACAGAGATGTCTAGACTAAAAAGTGAATATCTTATTCCCCACAGACCAAGCACCAGTCCCTCGCCAATTTTCCATTTGCCTCCAGAGAGGTAATTACTGTTAACAGTTTGGTGTGTATTCTTCCAGGAGAGTGTCTATAAATTTACATATATTGACATGTAAAAGTACAAATATAGTTTTAAAAAACATAAATGGGATTATACTGTGCATACTTTTATATACCCTGCTTTTCTCACTTAAAAATTTCTTGGATATATTCCAATTTGAGTATATATAAAACTATTTTTGGATTCAGCACTGTTGCATAGCATTCCTTAGAATGGCTGTATCGTATTTGAAATATCCAATCTAAGCTCATCTGTCACTATTGCTAAGAACTTTTCATTGTTATCATGAACAGATATCATGATTACTTTCTGTACCAAGTAAGGTTCATGGACCAGTTCCTGCCTCCTGGGTTTAAAATCTGAGACAGCTTCACCACAAACATGTAATTAGAAGACATTCTCTGTAAACTCAAAAGTTTTGAGACTATTTTTTTTATTTGTGAGGCTTATTTTAAATTCTCTTTAAAATTGAGAAGGAAAGTAGCTTAATGAGGAGTAGGATATTTACATAGTCTCAGAGTAGCTCCTCACTGATTGCTTATAAAGTTACAAAAGAAAAATCTGTATAGTGAAGCAATAAACTTTAACCAAATGACGAAGAAGCTGCCTGCCAATGCAGGAAATGCAGGCTATACAGGTTCCATCCCTGGGTCGGGAAGATCCCCTGGAGAAGGAAATGGCAAACCACTCCAGTATTCTTGCCTGGAAAATCCCGTGGACAGAAGAACCTGGCGGCCTACAGTCCACAGGGTCACAAAGTGTCAGGCACAACTAAGCAACTGAGCAAAGGCTTAACTGGCATGATGTGCTTCCAGATATAATACCTGAGAAAGACTTATCACTCATGTTGTATTTGCTAGATATGTATCATTTAAAGCAAATCATGAGAAATCATTAGATAAACCCGTATCAAGGGATATTCTATAAAACAATTGGCTCATACTCTTTAAAAATAATGAATGAAATTAAAATATTGATGAAAGAAGAAAAAAAGGCTTAGGAACTGTCCCAGATTGAAGGAGACTAAATATACATGCCAGCTAAATGCAACATGTAATCCTGGACTGGATACTGCACTAGGAAAAAATTCTGTAAAGTATGTTCTTGGAAGAAACAATAAAATTGGAGCACAGACTATATAGATTAGATAAAAATACTGCATCGGTGCTAAATTTTCCAATTTCAACAACTGTGTTATGGTTATGTAAGGTTATATGTTGAGAGCATGTTAGAATATTTAGGAAATCCAAACTGAAGGATTAAGGGGTAAATGTTCATGCTATCTGCAAAAGGTTTATAAAAAAACAGTATGTGTTTTGCTTGTGTGTGTGTGTATAGAGAGACAGAATATGATAAGCAAATGTGAAGAGCACTAAAAGTAGTAATGGGTACATAGAAGTTCTTTTTACTAAATTTAAATAATTTTCAAACTAAAATTGAAGGACATGTCTTGGTTTCCAGAGTGTGCTGAAACCTGGAGTGAGTAAGTCAGGTGTTCAGGTGATGGTCATGTTGCTTGTTCAACCTCTTGCCTGCCTAGAGCGAGTTCTGGTTGTAAGACATTAGGGAATGGTTCTTTTTCAGTAAGTTTTTCAAAGATATTTCACCTATCGCACAATTAGGAACTGCCAAAACACTTCAGTTTCAGAAATAAAAATAGCTGAATAGTTGTTAATTTTAAGAGGCAGGAGAGGAACTTGTATTTTAAAGGACAAGTTGTTTTTTTTTTTTTTTAATAATACAATGTCTTGCATCAACTTGGGACAGTTCTTCACCTGGGCATTTCACTAAACTATGCTGGTACAGATAAACTTGCTCTCAGTTTTAATCCTTTACTTTTTGTAATACTGGTTCAGTTAGTGAGCAGTGGGTCATGACTTTAAGTTTAGAGATGCACAAAAATGGAAATTATTTTAAGAGATCAATAATCCTTCTTGCTTATCTGTCTCTGAATTGTTCCAAGGAACTGGCAGTGGCAATTATTTTTAACAACTTTATTGAGATATAACTCACATATATACATTTTACTTTAATTTTAATGGTTTTTAATATGTTCACAGAATGCAACCACCACCACAATCTAATTTCAGAATGTTCTCATTATCCCAGAAAGAAACTCAGTGCCTGTTAGCAGTCACTCCCTATTTCCTCCTCCCCTCCTCAGTCCCTGGCAACCACTAATCTATTTTCTGTGTATATGGATTTGCTTATTCTGGACATTTTATATAAATGGAATCATACAATACATGGTCTTTTGTATCTGGCTTCTTTCACTTAGCATAACACTTGCAAGGTTTATCCATTCTGTAGCATGTATCCATACTTCATTTCTTCTTATTACCAAACAATATTCCATAATATGGATATACCATCCATATTCCATCATCTGTTTATCTATGCATCATTTGTCTATTCATGGACATTAGAGTTGTTTCTACTTTTTAGCAATTAGTAATATTGCTGCTATGAACATTTCTGTGGATGTATTTTTTAATTTCTCTTGCATTTATAATTAGGAGTGAAATTGCTGGGTCACATGGTAAACTCCGTGTTTAACCTTTCAAGGAACTACCATATTGTTTTCTAAAGTGGCTGCCCCATTTTATATTCCTACCAGTAACATATGAGAGTTCTAATTTCTTCACTTATTATTATTTTTCTTTTTGATTATTACTGTCCCAACGAGTATTAAGTGGAATCTCACTATAATTTGGATTTGCATTTTCCTAGTGGCTAATGATGCTGAATGTATTTTCATGTGCTTATCAGTCATTTTTGTATCTTCTTTGGAGAAATGTCTGTTTGGATCCTTTGCCAGTTTTAAAATTGTGTTGTTTATCTTTTTATAAATGAGTTGTAAGGCTTCTTTGTATATTCCAAATACAAGTTCTTCATTGGATATATAATTGGAAATATCATTTGGTTGCTTTTTTCACTTAAAATATCTTGGATATATTTCAATTTCAGTGTGTATGAGCAAGTCTCAGTTTTAAAAAACTGTTGAATAGCATTTAATATTTGAAATATCCATTAATATTTGCCACCTGAATGAGTTCTTCTGTTTGTATATTCTAAAAGGACATATTCTGAATCACACTCTTCTCTCTCTTCCACATTTTCGGAGTATTAGTCAAATCCAGTCTGCTAGATTTATGCTAACATTGAGGAACATGGATTCTGCATCTTTTTGGATGTGCATGTGGTTTTCTCATCACAGCACTTAGCATATACCACTCCGCTAGTTGGTATGTTGAAAGTAGATTATTCCCACTGGCTTAATGTAAATTCTCAAAGAGGAAGACTTCCTTTTTGTGTCTTATTTACAGTGCTACCAAATACAAAATCTTAGTGTTGGAAGGGATCCTTTAGTCCTTTAGTTCAGTGGAAATCAAAGTGTAGTTCACAAACTGATGCCAGACCACAGTTGCTTACTGGACCATAATGATTGAGTATAGAAATGGAAAGTGTTCAGAAACTTTTATTGTATTCAGTATTGCTGTGAAAGCCAAGCACATGCTATTGTATTACACAAAAATATAAGACCACAGTTGATAGGAAATTTTAAAATGTCCTTCATCAAAGACAATTTAGAAATATTCCTGTAATCTAATCTTTCACCCACAGCAAAAATCCCTTCTGTAGCTAATCAACTAGAATTTACTTAGTCAGTTTAGTTTATTAATTCAAGGAAAATTTATTCAGCTCCTACATGTAGTGAACTGGTTAGGCCTGCAGATTAATATCCTGATTTTTCACTTACTAAGTATGTGAACTTCAAGGTTCTTAATCTCTCTGGGCCTTAGTTTCCCAATTTCCACCTCTATAAAATGGGAAAAATGAGTACCTATTCTCATAGGTTTGTTTTGTAGAATAGATGAATATATATATATGTGTGTGTTTGTGTGTATGTACATTTATAATATATATAGTACTAGAACAGCCCCTTGTAAATAGTAGTCATTTAGTAAATGTTAGTGAAGTTAAGAATGATGCTGGTGATATAATTGAAGCAGAAGTTGATGGTTTGATTCAAGATAGTATCAATGGGAATGCAAAATATTAGATGAATCTGGCAAATGTCTTCAGAACTTACAGACTGATGGACTAGGTTGGACATCCTGCCAACCATTCTGCCAAATGAGGAACATGCAGGAAAGGGTTTTGGTCGGGGAGTGGGCTGAGGTGAGGGATTGTGAGTTCAAGTTATATTGAGATTGAGATTCAGGTTACTCCAGGGTTTTCCAATAAAGCCATTCAGTTGCTCTTTGGAGATACAGATTTCGGAAGATTTCAGAAGAGAAAGAGCTATCCTGGAAGTAAGGTCTCACAATGTCTAAGGCAGTTAGAACAATGGTAGTCACTAATACAGCAAAAGATACTGTGTAGAATGAGAACAGAGTAGACCCAAGACAGAGCCTGTGGAGCATCAGTGAGTATCGGTGTTCATCAGATGTGAGATGGACCACAAAGAAGGCTTAGAAGAGTGGCCAAAGGAGTCAGAGAGGTGGCAAGAAAGTGTAATGTCAGAGAAACCAAGGAAAGAGATGATTTCAAAAAGCAGGGTGTGGTCAACAGTGTCAAGTAAGAGAAATTGCAAAAAGCATTAATCCACAGTGACATTACAAAGATCCTTTTGGGTGGTCTGGTGAGGGCAGAAGCCAGACTAGGTGGACTGGTAGAGAAGTGAGGGCTGTGGACAGCAGATCACAGTGCATGCCACTCTCTTAAAAAGTCAAAGAAGAGGGGAGAAGAGTCATCAGCTTGGTGGAATATGAGGCCAGGGAAGTTTCCTTTATGTATGTGATAGAAGAGAACTATGCATGATCACCAATGAGAAGATGAAGTTGTGCAAACATAAAAATGAGAAAGTACATAATTAATGAGGTGGGAAGGGAATCAATAGTATCCATGGGTGGGATTAGCCCTGAATATTAATTCCCTTCCACATAAGAAATTTCCTTTATGTACAGTTCTAAATATTAGAACTGTATTTCTTATACTGAAGGGAAATATGTTTCCTCATAACCCTTATCTATGAGTCTTATTTCTGCTTTCTCAACTCCTACATGTTTTCAATGCTCTTTCTTCCTCAGTTTTTTTTTTAATAAACATCCATAGTTCCTTAAAGCATTTATCATATGATTTGCTTTCAAGATTTCATTTGGGCAGTGTTCAGCTTAAAATGTAAACCCAGGGACTTCCCTTGTAGTTCAGTGGTAAAGAATCCACCTGCCAATATAGGAGCCATGAGTTTAATCCCTGATCTGGGAAGATCCCACATGCCACAACTACTGAGCCTGTGCTCCACAACAAAAGAAGCCACTGCAGTGGAGAAGCCTGCAAACTGCAACTAGAGAGTAGCCCCTGCTCACCGCAACTATAGAAAAGCCCTTGCAGAAACAAAGAACCAGCAGCCAATAAATATATATATGTGTGTGTGTGTGTGTGTGTGTGTGTGTGTATATATATATAAAAGTTAACCCAGAACTGCCAAAATTTTCCAGATGTGATTTGGTACATGCAGTACCAGGCCCACTGTTTACATTTTCTTTCTTGATCTAGACACTATGTATTATTGCTATATAAATTGCATTTTGAGCTTTTTTAAAATTATGTTATACAAACATTACTTACTGTGCTTATAAACAATTAAAATCCCCACATCTTTTTTCTAGGAATTGTTATTAAGTCAAGCTCTCCTATGTTAAAAGCTAAGTATAGGTCTCTAGTGTTTGTGTGTGTTTCTTTTGACTTATTATTCCAAACTGCCATCCTGTTGGATAGAACATGGACCCTGACATCCAATGTATTTACCCTCTTTTTCAGTCAGTGTTGTCAGCTGAAACATTTACAAGCTTGTTGTGACAGGCAGAATTCCAAGGTTATTCTGATAATTTCTACCTCCTAGAGTCTACATGTTGGGGTAATCCTCTCTTCTTAAGTGTGGATAGAACCTGTGACTTGCTTCTAACCAATAGAATATGGCAAAGGTGAAGGAATTTTACAGATGTAATGAAGGTCCTTAAGCAGTTGTCTTTGAATTTGTCAAAAGGGAAAACATCCAGGGTGGGGTTGACCTAACCAGGGGAGCCCTCTAGAAGAGGGTCCAGCTCTTTGCTGAAAGGAGAGAATTGAAGCAGGAGAGAGTCTCCCTGCTATAGCCTTGAAGAAGCAAATGCCCATATTGTGAACAACGTATGAAAAGGGTTGGCCTCTAGGAGTTGAGAGCCTCAGTCCTCCAGCTGCAAGGACCTGAATTCTGGCAACAATATGAGTGAGTTTGGAAGACATTCCTTGATTCTTAGAAGAGACTACTGTCCCTACCAACACCTTGATTGTAAAGGACCCAGCTAAGGACCCATGAAAACTTTGGGATAATGTATGTTGGCTAATGTATGTAGCCACTAAGTTTGTGGTAATTTATTACGCATCATGTAAAATGAATGCACTCGTCTTCAGCATTATCATCCATGTCTTGAGTAAGAGAGTTGGACTACACAGTGAAAGAGCACCATCCATTGAGACCTCTTCCTCTACTCCTCACCTGTGGCTTCCGTAGCATCCTTAATGCGCCTTGCCTACCCAGGTTAGTGAACTTTACTTAGTGAGAGGCAGAAAACATCACTGTAGTGGGCCACATATCTACTTCTGAGTCAGAAGGAAATTGCCTCCACAAAAAGAGAGGACACATTGAAAACCAGTACGGTTTGTGTTGTATACTATTGCAGTACTTATTAACAGCTCTGCTGATTCATTCTGTGACAAAGCATATGAATCAGGCATTAGTGGATCATCTCTGTTGTTGTGAGAGAGCCATTTACCTCAGGATAAAGAATGTCTGTTAATATTCTGGGCACGCTGGAGACTCTTGACTAAGAGGCCAACTCTGCCCTCTCATTAGTACCTTGTGTGTGTTGAGACCTTCATTAAGATTCCACTTCCTTTAATGTGGTCACCTTGGTATGTTTTCTGAATGACCTTAGTGGTTTGGGGAGGATTGCTTTTTCCAAATAACAGGCAAGAATGCAGAAAGTAATTGGATTTGGCATACTTTGTAGCATCTCATTGGATTGCTTTTAGAAGAGCTCTTAAAGAAAGGCTTTATTTAAATCAGAGAAAAGAGGAAGATTTGGCTGGAGGTGCTGATGAGCTTCTATGAGATTTAGTGACTAATACTGCACGTCAACATCAGGCTTCCATGTAGACGGGTATTATGGCATCACTGTGAGTAGACTCCCTAATGCTGAGGGAAGAAAGGAAGGCAAAGTCAGTCCACCCTATGCAGAAAGTTAGTAGGAATATAGTGAGAATCCAGGAGGCTGAATGCATTCTGTGTTGTTGAGGGGCAAGTGAGCAAACAACTTCAGTTTCTGGAGTGGTTTTGGATCTCAGAGATGTCCTCAGACAACAGCTCTGGACCTGACCTGAAGCAGGCTTTCTTAACATTCACACTATTGACATTTGGGGTAGAAAAATTCTTTGGTGTGTGTGTGTGTGTGTGTGTGTGTGTGTGTGTGTATGTGTGTGTGAGGGGCACTCTCTTGTACATTGTAAGATATTCAGTAGCATCTCTGGCCTCTACACACTGGATGCCAGCAGCACCCTCCCCACCCCTCACCTCTCACAAGGAAAAACCAAAAATGTCTCCATATCTTGTCAAATGTCCCCCCAAATCACTTATCACTTCCAGTTGAAAACCACTGCTTTAAAATAAGCAAAGATACACTTAATTTTTTTCCCGATGTCTGTTTCTTGTGATGCTTTAATTTTCTGAGATTGTTTAACCAAAATGGATTGAGCACTTGACATGAACAAGTGCACAGAACTATGCTGCATGCTGGGAAGAGGTTCTGCCCTGACTTCTTTCTTGTCTAGAGCTGACTAATTGCAAGCCAGAGCTGTTTTAGCTTCTCCTCTTCAGCCAGAATTTAAGTATATGATTTTATATAGTTAGAATTATAATGTTTTATTTTTTAAATTTAATTTTAATGAGAGGATAGTTGCTTTACAATGTTGTGTTGGTTTCTGCCATTCAACAATGTGAATCAGCCTCCACTCCCATGTAATGTTTTATGTTGTTAACTTTTACCACTAAACAAATTCTCAAAAGACAGTTCTTTGCATTCTAATGCCTGTAGCACATCACATTTTTTTCTTTTTAGCACCTGCCACTTTGTGAAATTATCTTTATTCATTTGCCTGTTTACTTGGCTTTTGGTATTTTTTCCCTTTGGAATGAAGGTTCCATGAAGGCAAAAATCTTTTTTATCTCCTTTATTTTTGTTTTTCCCACTATCTGAAAAATGGTTGACATATAATAGATGCTTAATAAATATTTGTTGAAAAAATGAGGAATTAATATTCCATATGAATTTATGTAAGTTATCTAACAATTCCCATTGGCTGGGCATTTTCATTGTTTTCATATTTTCCCTTTGGAGACCATATTTTACAAAAATTTTTTTTGTCTCTGGTTACTTTGTTGTTGTTATTGTTCAGTCACTAAGTCATGTCCAACTCTTTACAACCCCATGGACTGCAGCTTGCTAGACTTCCCTGTCCTTCACCATCTCCTGGAGTTTGCTCAAACTCATGTCTTTTGAGTCGACGATGCCATCCAACCATCTCATCCTCTGTGGCCCCCTTCTCCTCCTGCCTTCAATCTTTCCCAGCATCAGGGTCTTTTCCAATGAGTCAGCTCTTCGAATCAGGTGGCCATAGTATTGGAGCTTCAGCTTCAGCATCAGTCTTTCCAATGAATATTCAGGACTGATTTCCTTTAGGAAATTTCTAGAAGCGGAACTAATTAATACCTCAAAAGACATGAATAATTTTAAGCCTCCTGATTCTTATTGCCCAAGTACCCCTCAAAAAAAAAAAAAACACCCTATGTCAGTATTCACTCCCAACAGTCTGTGAGAGTAATAAGGGAATGTTTATTGATTCTGCATATTTTTTAAGAAATCAGGAATATATTTTATAAATAATCACTCATAATCCTTTCAAATTTTTGCATTCTTATTTGAATATGGATTTCTCTAATGACCTGAGAATTCACATCTTCTACCACCAAAATAATAGTAATAATAAAAGTAATATTAAAGTTACATTGAAAATCCAGGAGCAAGTGGGCAACTTTTGCTTCTTGTTCTGATTCTTTACTGTCTCTTTCCTAAAACCTGCTCTCCTATTGGGACTTTGTAATATTATTTAGTATTGTTTTTAATAAAATTTCAACCTTATTATAAGAGAAATGTGACTAAGAGCATGGTTGCTCAAGAGTTGCTACTATGCAAAAACAACAGGGAGCTTAATTGTCATTGAACCAGTTGGTTTCTGCCAATAATTAGGAAGAGCCTCAGTTATCAACAAGTAAAATATTTAATGGATAGAGGCTGTTAAAAAACTGGAAAGCAAGATCTGAAATTTAAATTCTTATATATGTTCAAGGATAGTGCTCCAGAGGAGGATGAAACACCATGTTCTGTGGAAGACAGCCTGGCTAAGCTAGCAAATGGAAGGAACAGGTCAAATCCATTTACAGAACTTAGTTTCCTGCTGTTCATTCTGTGTTGCCCAAGCTTCCTGATAGTAATGAAATTATCTTCAAGTGAAAGACTAAGACTTGGGAGAGAAATTGAGCACGGAAAATCAATACTGTGTTTCAGTGGTTCCTGACCAGAACATTAAGCTCCTTTTTATAGCACAGAGACAAATCTTAGTGACTCAATCCTGTCTCCCTGGTTGGTGGACAATATCTCAAACAATATTAGATTCTGGTTTCTTATAAAACTATAAAAATCATTCAAGTCTGAGTGGTTAGCTATATTTTTTCAATGGTATCAATATTGACTTGAGATTTTCAACTTTAATAGTGTTGGCATTTTAATTAGGAATTAACTTTCTCTGTAAAAATGAAGATGAAAGGAATTATATGGGTTACAGCCTTTCAAAAGGAAAACACTTGTCAGTAACATCAGAGAATGTTGGCAGTTAGGAATGATCCCCCAATCTTTTCTCATGGGATGTGCTTTGAATATGATGTTAAATATAAAAGAGAAATTAATGTAGTATAATTTGGAAAAAGTTTTATCTTAGTCAATCTTGTAAGAGTATAATCATTTTTTCTTCCTCAAAATTGCTGAAGATTAGTTTTATAACTTGTACATATCTGTGTATTATTTACACGGATGTATTTATATGTATGTACAAATTTATATTTCTATGACACTATAACAGAGGTTGGCAAACTATATACCCTGAGTGTATGGCAGAAAGTGAAGAAGAACTAAAGAGCCTCTTGATGAAAGTGAAAGAGGAGAGTGAAAAAGTTGGCTTAAAGCTCAGCATTCAGAAAACTAAGATCATGGCATCCGGTCCCATCACTTCATGTCAAATAGATGGCGAAACAGTGGAAAGAGTGACAGACTTTATTTTGGGGGGCTCCAAAATCACTGCAGATGGTGACTGCAGCCATGAAATTAAAAGACGCTTTCTTCTTGGAAGGAAAGTTATGACCAACCTAGACAGCATATTAAAAAGCAGAGACATTACTTTGCCAATAAAGGTCTGTCTAGTCAAGGCTATGGTTTTTCCAGTAGTCATGTACTGATGCGAGAGTTGAACTATAAAGAAAGTTGAACGCCAAAGAATTGATGCTTTTGAACTGTGGTGTTGGAGAAGACACTTGAGAGTCCCTTGGACTGCAAGGAGATCCAACCAGTCTATCCTAAAGGAGATCAGTCCTGGGTGTTCATTGGAAGGACTGATGTTGAAGCTGAAACTCCAATATTTGGTCACCTGATGCAAAGAGCTGACTCATTTGAAAACACCCTGGTGCTGGGAAAGATTGAAGGTGGGAGGAGAAGGGGACAACAGAAGATGAGATGGTTGGATGGCATCACCAATTTGAAGGACATGAGTTTGGGTAAACTCCAGGAGTTGGTGAGGGACAGGGAGGCCTGGCATGCTGTAGTCCATGGGGTCTCAAAGAGTCGGACATGACTGAGCGACGGAACTGAACTGAACTGAACTTGTTTTTTTAAATAAGTTGTACTGAAACACAGCCATATATTTTTATGTTCATTTATGATCTGTGGCTGCTTTTGTGCTATAATGAGAGTTGGGTAGTTTTCACAGAGACTGTATGGACCTTTACAGAAAACCATTTACTGACTCCTGGTGTAGAGCCATATCTTTGTATTTGGCACATGTTTGAATAGAGAAGAGAAAAGAAGAGAAGAGAATAAATAGTCTTATAAAAATACCTATTATGGAGCACATGCTATGTAGCGAAGATGCTTGTTGACATGGAAGTAAAAATGTGTAGAATGTGAAGAGAATTGAGAAAAGAAGCTCAGAATGTTATTAGAGGACTCTAAAGAGGATGGAAATAGAAACGATACTGAGTCATCAACTTGGAATTAGTTAACACTATACCAAAATGCCTATGAAGATACATTTATCAGAGGAATCAATATAATCCAGTTAAGAAATTAAACAATTATTATGTGGCAGACATTGTGCCAAGCCACAAAAGTTACCAAGACTCATGAACCTACCACATGAAGAACTAAGAAATTTTTATTTTTATTGAGTTTCGTTCTCCAGACCTGTTACTGGCTAGAGCACTGATCAGTTATATCATTGAGCTGGTACATTGTGCAAAGTCAGGAAAAAATACTGAAACTGAACTCTTTCATCTTCCCTTCAAACCTAATTCTCTTCATGTATTCTCAGTTTGGGGAAGCATATTACTACCCAACTGACCAACCTGCTTGTCAGCTTTTCTGCTTTCTCTCTGAAATACTAGAAATTTTTTCCCACTTTAGTTTACCTGACTCACTGAGGTACCACCTCCTCTTAGAAGATTCCTTAACCCCATCTCTTCTTCTTTCCACACTGGCGCCAGTCTGGGTTATGTATCTGCCATGTATGTTCCAATATATCCCAGTGCATACTTCTCATGACAGGGCCTTTGCCACTGTATTTTAATGGTTTCTCTACCTGGAAGGAGGCCATTTTCACATTACATAAAACTAAGAAATGGAATGTATGGACATAGGTAAATGGATGTGATCAGAAGTAGTGAACCCAGCTTTTCTAGTTGTCCCATGGTCATTGCACAAGTGAGTATATACATATTCACTTATTAAGTCTACTAATACTTATTAAGCATTCTCTTCCTGCTGAACACTTTGTATTTAACAGTGGGAGATACAGCAGTGAACTAGGCAAGAAAACTTCATGTCCTCATGGAAGTTACATTCTAGTGAGGACAAACAATGAAAGTTTTAAAGCAACCTCACCAGCATCACTGCAGTTTTAAAGATAAAAGAAAACGGAGACCCATTATCTACTTTAAACTCTTACTGGGACCGTTAAACGTTTATTCATATTACAAAATATTTTAAATAGGTAGACTTTTGTAAGTTGTCACATTAATTAATAAACTTTATAATCAAGAATATGGCAATATCACTTCAATCTGGTCAGAATGGCCATCATCAAGAAGTCTACGAACAATAAATGCTGGAGAGGGTGTGGAGAAAGGGGATGCTCTTGCACTGTTGATGGGAATGTAAATTGATACAGCCACTAACGAAGATGGTATGGAGATTCCCTTAAAAATTAAGAATAAAGCCACTATATGACCCAGCAATCCCACTCCTAGGCATATACCCTGAGGAAACCAAAATTGAAAAAGACACCTGTACGCCAATGCTCATTGCAGCACTGTTTACAATAGCTAGAACATGGAAGCAACCTAGATGCCCACTGACAGATGAGTGGATAATGAAGCTGTGGTGCATATGCACAATGGAATACTACTCAGCCATAAAAAGGAACAGATTTGAGTCAGTTCTAATGAGGTGGATGAACCTAGAGCCTATTATACAGAGTGAAGTAAGTCAGAAAGAGAAAGATAAATATCGTATAGTAATGTGTATGTACGGAATCTAGAAAGATAGTACCAAAGAATTTACTTGCAGGGCAGCAGTGGAGAAACAGACATAGAGAACAGACTTATGGACATGGGGAGAGGTGAGGAGAGGGTGAGGTGTATGGAGAGAGTAATACGGAAACTTACATTACCATGTGTGAAATAGATAGCCAACGGGAATTTGCTATATGTCTCAGGGA
>ML663466.1:522668-612810 GCA_007570785.1 Antilocapra americana
GGTTTGACAGAAAACAACAAAATTCTGGAAAGCAATTATCCTTCAATTAAAAAATAAATTAATTTTTAAAAGTTAAAATAATAAAAATATAGTTATATTAGAAATTAATGAGAAGTTAGACAACCATAAATAAATAAGCTAAGGTAGTGACAAATTTTATAAAGAAAAAAAGGCGAGAAGAAACGGAAACTGAGCGGATGGCTAGCTGGTGGCTGTTTTTGGTAAAATGGTCAGAAATAGCATCTTTGAAGGCATGGTGGTTGGCACTTACCAGGATGAAGACAGAGTGGGTGTAGGGTGGCCAGAGCAGAATGAGAGAAAGGCATGGGCCAAATTATATAAAACTGTTCAACCCTGGGAAGGAGTTTGAATTTTATTCCAAGTATAACAGGGAAAGCCATTGGAGGGTTATGAGTAGGAGAGTAACACGGGTAGATTTGGTTTTACAAAGTTCTCAAAGGTTTCTCTGTGGAGAACAGATAAAGGGGTGTAGGAAGTGAAAGTGGCAAAGCCTCCAGTTAGGAGGCACTGGAGTTGGGGGACAGTTGATGGACTTGGGCAATGATGTTGGCAGTGGCAACAGTGAGAAGTGGTCAGTCATGAGAACTGCTTTGAAGGTAGAACTGCCATAACTTAAAGAATTGTTTGTGGGGATAAGGAAAATAGAGAGGCCTATCATGGATGACTCCAAGGGTTTGATTTGAACAACTGGATATTAGAAGTGGTTATTTATCCAGACACACATACACACCCCATGTGTGTCAGAGAGCCCACTGAATGAAATGAAACTATTTATTAAAGAATTTAAATAGTAATACTATTAAACATAAATTCTTTAGTAAAAGTAAAAATTTCCTCACGCCACTTGGCTTTTATTTTATGAAATAAAAGTATCTAAAAAAATTTAGTCTTTAGAACTTTATTTTAATTTCATTTAACCTTTTCTATCATAAATGAAGTAATGGAGACCCAGAGAGAGGTTCAGAGGCTCATTGTAGGTCACAGGGTCAGTGTACACCATAACAGGCACTGGAACCCCCTTCTTGTATTTCCTTAACCAATTTGGACTTAAATCACCTTGCTTTTTATAAAAGCACTATTTTCAATTGTGTCTATTTAAAATAATAATTGAAACTCAGTATGAGAAATAAACTCTTAGAGACTGTTTTAAAGTAATGACTTAATAGTTTAAAAATTTCTCAATACATATACACATACTCTTTCAAAAAGATGTCCATGGCTCCAGGACTGCTGAGGTTACATATTCAATCTTACTTCTGCTCAAAAAAAAAAAAAATTTTTTAATCAGTTTTACTTCTTAAAAAATTCTACTTTCTCTTCTAGTTTTTGCTATCATATATAGCAATAATCAATTGAGTTACTTTAAAACTGCATGTATAAGTTTTTCTTCTATAAAATAATTTTAGCCTTAAGTTTATCATCTTCAGAACACTGATGGAACAAAATGTACCTGAATATATTAGATTTCTTTCCTCAGAAATGAAAGAAAGAAGGAAGTTTAAACTGTGAGGATTTTTTTTTTTGCTAAATTCAGCATAATGTAGTCTTTTTTTAAAAATATTTACTTTATTTAATTTATTTTTTGATTGCACTGGATCTTCATTGCTGCCAGCAGGCTTTCTCTAGTTGCAGTGAGCAGGGGTTGCTCTCTAGTCTCACTGTGTTGGCTTCTCTTGTTGCAGAGCGCAGAGGGCTCTGTAGTTGTGGCACATGGGCTTAGTTGCCCAGTCTCATATGGAATCTTCCCAGACCAGGGATTGAACTCGTGTCCTCTGCACTGGCAGGCGGATTCTTAACCTCTGGACCACCAGGGAAGTCCCATAATGTAGTCTTATTAATAATTCTCTTCCTTCTCACTCAGCACATCTTGTCATATTGAACAGTCTTTTATGGTAGTTTTCTTCTCATGAATTTCTTGCTTTACTGTATTCTTTAATGTGAAGCTTATTAATTGTGTAAAAGTTTAGAGAAGTCTCCCTTGTACGTCAGCATTATGGCGGTGTGAGATGCTCTCTTTGTCTCTCCCCTTCAGTCTGCAACTACTAAAACATCCATAACTCAACATGGGTTCCTTGGCATAAAACACTAGGAGTCTAGAGAGATCCACACATCTTTACCTTTGAAGATGGATGAATTGGCATACATAGAGGAGACAGAACTAAAGGAACAGAGGAAGCAGTGCCTGTAAGCCTGCTGCCGCCACCTCCACCCCAGCCATAGTGTCTGAGGCCTCAGCTCCAGAGAACCCCGTAGCACCAAGGAAGACACATGACTTCAGACTCACGAACTGGACTGCAGCAGTGGTAGGGCACATGAACTAGGCAACCTCAGAAATAGCGAATGTGCCTGCCATCCTAGTGCACCCAGTGGCAATGCCAATGACAGCAGTGACACCAGCAGAATAAGGCACCAGTGACCCTGGAGGAATAAGCAGAAATAATGAAGGTGGTGGAGGGTGAAAAAGTGCAGTCTCAGGTAAGATAAGATGGTGTAATAGCACCATCTACTGAAAACAAAAGAAAGGCCAACCTGTTGAATTATTAGAATCAAAGTAAACAAAACCTTAGTCAATGAAGCCAAAGTAGACCAGTTTTTTAAATTCCCTTGCTTTTTCTATGATCCAACAGATGTTGGCAATTTGATCTCTGCTTCTGCCTTTTCTAAACTGGAAGTTCTTGGTTCACATACTGCTGAATCCTAGCTTGAAGAATTTTGAACATGACCTTGTTAGCATGTGAAATGAGCACAACTGTGTGGTAGTTTGAACATTCTTTGGCATTGCCTTTCTTTGGGATTGGAATGAAAACTGACCTTTTCCAGTCCTGTGGCCATTGTTGAGTTTTCCAAATTTGCTGACATATTGAGTGTAGCACTTTAACAACATCTCTTTTAGGATTTGAAATAGTTCAGCTTGAATTCCATCACCTCCACTACCTTTGTTCGTAGTCATGCTTCCTAAGGCCCAGTTGAGTTCACACTCCAAAATGTCTGGCTCTAGGTAACTGATCACACCATCATGGTTATCCAGTTCTTTAAGACTTATTTGTATAATTCTTCTGTGTATTCTTGCCACCACTTCTTAATCTCTTCTGCTTCTGTTAGGTCCTCGCCATTTCTGTCCTTTATTGTGCTCATCTTTGTATGAAATATTCCCTTCATATCTCCAGTTTTCTTAAAGAGATCTCTAGTCTTTCCCATTCTACTGTTTTTCTCTATTTCTTTGCATTGTTCACTTAAGAAGGCCTTCTAATCTCTCCTTGCTGTTCTCTGGAACTCTGCATTCATTTGGGTATATATTTCCCTTTCTCCTTTGCATTTCACTTCTCTTCTTTTCTCAGCTATTTATAAGGCCTCCTCAGACAACCACTTTGCCTTTTGCATTTCTTTTTCTTGGGAATAGTTTTGGTTATCACCTCCTATACAGTGTTACAAACCTCCAGCCATAATTCTTTAGGCACTCTGTCTACCAGATCTAATCCCTTGAATCTGTTCATTACTTATACTGTATAATCATAAGGAATTTGATTTAGGTCGTACCTGAATGGCCTAATGGTTTTCCCTAGTTTCTTCAGTTTAAGCCTGGATTTTTCAATAAAGTGTTCATGATCTGAGCCACAGAGCTTCCTGTCTTGTTTTTGCTGACTGTATAGATCCTTTCCATCTTAGGTTGCAAAGAATACAATCAGTCTGATTTCATTATTGAGCATTTGGTGATGTCCATGTGTAGAGTCATCTCTTTTGTTGTTGGAAGAGGGTGTTTGCTATGACCAGTGCATTCTCTTAGCGAAACTTTGTTAGCCTTTACCCTGCTTCATTTTGTACTCCAAGGCCAAACTTGCCTGCTGCTAAGTATCTCTTGATTTCCTACTTTTGCATTCCAATCCCCAATGATGAAAAGAGCATCTTTCTTTTTTTAATTTTTTAAAAATTAATTTGTTTTTTAATTGAAGGATAATTGCTTTATAGAATTTTGTTATTTTCTGTCAAACCTCAACATGAATCAACCATAGGTATACATATATCCCCTCCCTCTTGAACCTCCCTCCCTCCCCATCCCACCCCTCTAGGTTGATACGGAGCCCCTTTTTGAGTTTCCTGAGACACATAGTAAATTCCCGTTGGCTCTCTGTTTTACATATGGTAATGTAAGTTCCCATGTTACTCTCTCCATACATCTTCCCTGCGCCCCATGTCCATAAGTCTGTTCTCTATGTCTGTTTCTCCATTGCGTCCTGCAAATAAATTCTTTCTAGATTCTGTATATGTGCATTGGTTAGTTAGTTCAGTCACTCAGTTGTGTCTGACTCTTTGAGACCCCATGGACTGCAGTATGCCAGGCCTCCCTGTCCATCACCAACTCCCGGAGTTGTGTATATGTGTTAGTATACAATATTTATCTTTCCCTTTCTGACTTACTTCACTCTGTAGGGAGAAGAAGATTGAACAGCAGAGATGGCTATTTGTCTGTCATTCAACATTCATTCTCCTCTTTCAAATGAATAGAATCTGCCCCTTCCCATTTAACCAATCACATGGCCTCTCAGAATAAAGGCTACACTTCTCCCAGGCTCTCTGCTTGCTAGATATGGTCATGTGATTAACTTCCAGCCACTGAGATGGCGAGAAAGAAACAGGAAACCTATCCATAAAAGAAAAGGGGTATGCCCTTATCCACTCTCCTATCCACCTTCCTTCATCTTGTTGATTAGAATGTGATTATGGCATCACGCCATCTTAGACCTTGAAGATAAGGACAGCAGAAGGTGTCAGAGCTGTTAGCTGAAAGTGCCCTGGTTGTTGGGTACCCTCATGGAGTAGACCTGTCACACTGTCCCTGATCCTCCTACCTTTGGACTATTTCATGAGACACAAAGAAACTCCTATTGTGTAAGCTACTGCATGCAGCCAAACCTATCTACTACTGAATACCAGCATTTTAGGAATAGGGAATATTATATGCACAAAAGCTTAGAACTATGAAAACTAGGGCCAGGTAAAAAGTGAGAATTCTGGTTCCAAGTTCCTCCTCCATCATCAAAGATGATTTCTTTCTTTTTTTTTCTGAGTTATTAATTTATTTGGCTGCACCAGGTATTAGTTGCAGCCTGTGGAATCTTTGATCTTTGTTGCGGCATGCAGGATCTTTAGTTGTGGTATATGAACTCTTAGTTGCAGCATGTGTGACCTAGTTCCCTGACCAGGGATCAAACCCAGGCCCCCTGGGAGCACTGGAAGCATGGAGTCTTAGCCACTGGACCACCAAGCCAGTCCCCCAGGATGATTTATTAACAGTCCAAATCTGACAGGCCATTCTCCCATTAAAAACCTGTGACTTCTTATTCCACCGCATGAATTCTGAAAAAAGGGAAAATGGACCTCTCTCCAAAGAAGAGTACTAAGGTACCCAAAGGCCAAATCATCCTGGACAACAGAAGAAATTCCTATAAATAAATAAAGAATGACAGTTATGATAGGTGGGGAAAATAATAATTTTGAGAATTGTAACAGTCCCACTCTATATATTTGAGTTTGAATAACTCAAATACTCAGTCCTGTGTACATTGCTAGCCTTCTCCTTTCAAGCACACTGTTTGTTTTTCATTTGGTGATCTACCTGGCCATCTTCGTACTGAATATTCTTTATATCAGAATAGCTTCATTGCTAATTCTTTTGTCAAGATAATTGCAGGTCTACTATATGCTGAGTACTGTCCATGGTCCTGAGGAATATAGTGGTGAGCAAAACAGATGTCATTCTGCTATCATAGAACATTCTGTCAGAGGGGCATGACAAACATTAAACAAATAATTGTATAATCACTTAACTGATTACAATTGAAATAAGTGCTCCAAAGGCGAAGTTGTGAGAGCATTACCTAACTTTCATTTTTACTTTTTCATTCTCAAATGAAAAACTCTATATTGTTCTCATACCTCTTCAGAAAAACCTATTTGGAAACTATGGTTGTTATAATGAAAGACCCTTCAGCTCATCTGGATTCTCTTTCCCCACAAACCCCAGTTCTCACATGACACACAAGATTTAGGTACCGCTTCACTTCAAAGAAGCTTTGGATTTCTTTTGGAAGGCAAGATTTTAAAAGGCCCTAATCCATAAAATGAAACATTTTTTTAAAAAAGTTGACTTCATAGGGGGTCTCCAATGCAAAGGACAGACCCTTGTCTCATTCATCTTTAGGAATAATCAACCTACTTAGATTACGCTAATGACAAGAAGAATATTTACCTGTCTGAGTACACATTTAATAATTTCTGACTTGACCTTAATCTCATCAGTAGCTTTAATATGTGTGTGTGTGTGTGTGTGTGTGTGTGTGTGTGTGTGTGTGTGTGTGTATTACCTCACCTAGCACTCTTAAAATCTTTAGTCATCTAAAAAACTCAGTCAGGGACAGCCAGAAAACACAATGTTCTCCAAGTAATAAAATAAAACTAAAGCAAAACATAAAAATCAACCAGTGAAAATATACTAGACATTACATTTAAGCAGCTCTCAGACAAACAGTTTTGGATGGATAATTTTTATAAGACCATCTTCATAATAGTCATATTTCATGGATCACTAAGAGTTAGATCTGAAAGTTCTATTAAAGCCCAAACCAAAACCTGTTCTTTCTAAAATGAGAATTCATAGTGCAATTGCAGTTGGGGTGCTTGTGCAGCCCACCAGGCACAGTAGGTTACAATTTTACCTTCATATATTCAAGAAGTGATGCCATAGCCATGTAAATATAATTCCCAGCCTTGATTGGGCATAATAATTCTCATGTATTCCTAGAAAACATCCAGAATCTTTTGAAAGCAAAACAATACTGGAAAATTATTGAGTTGTAATTCACTGACATGTACTCAGCTCCATTTTGTCGGGGTACAAGGTGTACAAATTGTTTTCATGAAATAAATGTCCCATGTCAGTGTTCTGTATCTTCATGTCTAAGTGACACTCATATTAATGGATACTTTCACCTCAAGGAGAAAGTAGGTTTGTTTCCTATTCAAGAGATTACAATCCCATATCTTTTCCCCTAATGCCTCTGTCCCCTTTCCCCACCCCCACCCCCGCTGATGACATCTCATACTTGAGAAAACTAAAGTGATTAGACAGAGCACCATCTTTTCCATGTTTCCCATCTTTCATTCTGCTACAATGTAAGTTATATGCTGTCTTCTATCAAAGATGCCCTGGCTCTGCCTCCAAGGACTCTGCTCCTGCCATTATCCTACATCACTTTTTCCTTCTCCAGTAGATATCTACTGTAAGTATACATACTCACTGCAGTATCCACTATTTCCCCCAGATTAAAACCTTCTCAATATTATATCTCCATTTATTCCTCATTCCTGGCATTTTTGTTGTTAAGAGTTGTCTCTGTGTGCTGTCTTTATCTCCTTACCTCTCAAACTGGTTTCCAAAACCACCACCTCACTGGAACAGCTATTGTCAATGTTGACATTGGTTGCAATTTGTGAAATCTGCTTATTATTGATCTTCATTTGACTAGATCACTCAGTGGCATTTTTTTAACTTTTAACTTTATATTGGAGTATAGCCAATTAGCAACGTTGTGATTGTTTCAGGTGGACAGTAGAGCAACTCAGTCATGTATCCATTCTCTGGCAACTCCCCTCCAGTCCAGGCTGCCACATGACACTGAGCAGAGTTCCCTGGTGATATATAGTAGGCCTTTGTTAGGTAACCATTTTAAATATAGCAGTGTGTACATGTCAATCCCAAACTCCTTAACTATCCCTCCCCATCAAACTTCCCCCCAGTTCCCCCTTAGTTTGTTCTCTAAGTCTATTTCTGTTTTGTAAATAAATTCATTTGTATAATTTATTTTTAGATTCTGCATATAAGGAATGTCATAAGATATTTCTCCTTTTCTATCTGACTTACTTCACTCCATATGACAGTCTCTGGGTTCATCTATGTTGCTGCAAATGGCGTTATTTCATTATTTTTTATGGCTGAGTAATATTCCATTGTGTATGTGTACGACATCTTCTTTATCCATTCCTCTGTAGATGGACATTTAGGTTGCTTCCATGTCTTGGCTATTGTAAACAATGCTGCAATGAACACTGGGGTACATTCATCCTTTTTGACCATGTTTTTCTCCAGTTATATGCCCAGGAGTGGATTGCAGGATCAAATAGTAGCTCCATTTTTGTTTTTTTAAGGAAGGTCCATACTGTTTTCCATAGTGGCTGAACCAGTTTACATTCCCAGCAACAGTGTAGAAGGATTCCCTTCTCTCTACACCCTCTCTAGCACGTTTGTAGGTTTTTTGATGATGGTCATTTTGGCTGGTGTGAGGTGACATCTCATTGTAGTTTTGATTTGCATTTCTCTAATAATTAGTGATGTTGAACAATCTTTTCACGTGCCTCTTGGCCATCTGTATGTCCTCTTTAGAGAGATATCTATTCAAGTCTTCTGCCCATTTTTTGATTGGGTTGTTTGTTTTGATGATATTCGGCCTCATGTGCTGTTTGTAAATTTTGGAGACTAATCCCTCGTCAGTCATGTCATTTGCTCAGTAGCATTTTAGAGTTGAATACTTTATTCTAGAAGCATTTTCTCTTTTGACTACTATAAACTGACTATAGTGATTTCTAAAATGTAGTCCCTGGGCCAGCAGCATTTGGGAACTTGTTAGAAATGGAAATTCTTGAACCTTAACCTGCCCGGGTCCAGCCCCGGCGGGGTCCGGGGGTCTTGAGGGATGAGTGGCGTCGGTGGAAGAACTGAGCTGAGTCGGTGTGTGGTGATGAAGCAGTCTCTCTTTATTCCTGTTAGTTTTGTGAGGTGATGGAGAAGTCTCTCCAAAAGGAGATGGAGAAGTCTCTCACTTTATTTCTGTTAGCTTACAGTTTTGTAGCCAAAGAACATCCCCATTACATCACAACTATTTTATGCAAACTTTTGTTTTTTGCCTACCATCAACAACTTTAACATTAAGCTCATTTTCCTTGCAAAAGGTCGGATTTCTGCATAATCAGACTTAACAATAGTATGTTTACCATTTGAATGTCTCTAGCATACCTTTATTTAGCATAATGTGGGCAAATATTCACTGTCTTACAAGATAGCCTTTTCAGCAAAGATAAAAATCTTGCCACTTATCCAGGAAACATAGGGCTAGAATCTATCTCAAAAAGAGGGGGTTGTAAAAAACTCACTTTCCATATCCCAGAGGGAAGAAGGCTGTAAATGGTTACTTTACTTTAAGAATGTATGCATTGCTTTTGTCCCCGAAAAGGTGTGCCTCTCCACTCATCTCTGAATATTCAGGAATTGACACAGGAAGCCTCCTGCCAAATGTTCCCTGACCAGGTGCAACTATATAGAAGCTAGAAACAGGGGCTTAAGCTTGAAACTGTTTTATTCTATTAACCTATTTTGGTTTTACAAGGAAAGAGAAAAGAAGACAAAGAGACAGTTTAGCAGCACTGTTTTAACAATGAAACCCTATTAACCTTACAACTACTAAAAGGAATTCCTATGTCTACACTACCCTAAAGCAATCAGTGTCTCCAACTATGCTGGCCACAGTTATGAGCATTCCTAAGTCCCGTTCCAGTCTGGTTTTTTCAAGGAAGGGAGCCTCTTCCATGGAGTGGTCAGGGGGAGTGGGATGTGGAAAGGTGACCCAAGTATGAGCCCTTCTGGTGGTGGCTTTGCCATGACCCCCAGAGAACTCTTGGTAAACTCCCCAATAACTAGTAGGAGGTATAGTAATCTATTTAAATGTCCCTTAATCCTCCTTAGTCCTCGGGAAAGGGAATCTGCCTTCCCAGATCCTCTGAGGGAATTAAGGTCTGAGGGAATTATCTCAGGATGAATTTTTTCTAACTGGGACTGATCTGAGATGAGCTACAACATAAACAGATGAGCATAAACAGAACTTCCCAAGAAAAATACCAGGAGGGGCCTTGCCTTGGGATGCCCCGAAGGAAAATTCACTTTGCAGTTTCCTTCTCAGTCTCGTGACTTTGTCATCCGAGTGAGGGGGCATCCTGTCGGCTCCCGGCATTAACCCAGATCAACTGGATCAGAAAATCTGCGAGTGGGGCCCAGCAATCTGTGTTTTAGTCACCTCTCTAGGTGATTCTCATCCAAGATAAAGTTTGAGAAACACTGCTTTCTTGAGTTTCTTCCTACCTCAGTTATAGTTTCTTCTCAGTTATTTTTATTTTTTTGACTTCTGTTAGCTTTTGCTGCATAAACAGTAAACTGCCAAAACTTCGCTACTTAAAACCACCACCATTTAGCTTGTAAATAGACTTCCTAGTTGCTTTGTTTATTTCCTGAGTTTGGACTCTCCGGGAGCAGGCTGTGAGGCAAGAACTTGAGTATAAGTATTTTATTTGGGAGAATCCCAAGAAGCACCCATAGGAGCATGGGGAAATGAGATAGGAGTAGAGGGAACCTAGTATGAGAGGTCTTAGTGAGCAGGTTATTTCTGTGTACAACTGGACTCTATCACTTGGGCTTCTAAGGCATTACCCCATCCAAGGGTGAAGAAGTTGTAGTATTTATCCACCAACTCCCGTTCTCCACCGGTTGAGGGCTCCTTATCACAGCTATGTGCTGTGCTTAGTTGCTCAGTCGTGTCCGACTCTTTGCAACCCCATGGACTGTAGCCCGCCAGGCTCCTCTGCCCATGAGATTCTCCAGGCAAGAATACTGGAGTAGATTTCCATGCCTCAGATCTCCCTTATTGCAGGCAGGTTCTTTATTATATGAGCCACCAGGAAGCCCTCTCAAAGCTATAACTCCCTTGAATTCCCCTACCCATCTGGTGTGAGAGCCAAGCTTTCTTTTGTGGATAGAGAAGGCGATGAAGCAGAAAGTCCAAGTACTTGCACAAAGAGATCAACTGCATAGGATGACGACCAGTGGGTGTGGATGGGGTATCACAGTATCTGCTCGAGGAATCCCTGTTTGGGACTCAGCTGTTCTCAAACCTTTGGAAGCTTCCCTTGACATACTGAGGCAGGTTAGGGTCTCTTGTCTCTGCTACTTGTTCTCATAAATGCGTTTTGTTAAGTTCCTGTTCTCTCAGACTTATCAGTCCCTCAAAAGTAGAAATTGGATTCAGAACATGCTACCACAACATATGGCACCTTGACATATTGAATAAGCTGAAGGAATTTGAGAAATGGCAGGTGCAAGAAGGCCTCTTTTCCCTTCCCCTTCTACTCTAAGGCAGGTCATAAGACCCTCAAGTGAGAGGTCCCTTCCCATTACCTGAAAGAAAGGGGCAACCTTATCTGTGAAGATCGAAGGACACCCAAAGGAATCTGAACGAAGAAGCCTTGCTAAGTTTCCCACACTTGACTACCCTTAGCTCATATACTTTTGTCCTATCACATTTCCCCACAACTTTCCACTCTTCATCAAACCTAGTATGATGAAGTTTAAAGTTTAAGTTTAAAGATTCCTTCTGGTCTTCATTTCCTTATGAAGGCTCTCATGTCATAAAAAACTTCCATTCAGTAAATCTGTGCACTTTTCTCTTGTTAACCTGCCTTTTTTCAGTCTGATTTACAGAACCCAGCCAGAGAAACTGGGACGATAGTAGGAAAAATAATTTTTCCTCCTCTACAGGTGTAGATTACATATACATATTTCCATCCTCTATTCTTATATCCCTAGCTGGCACAGAGATGGACAGTATATGTTGACTGGGTGCTTGAGTGGTTCCCTTATCTTTTTATCCTTTAAAAGAACTCACACAGAGGAAACTCAAAAGAATATGCATTGAGTTTTATTTAAAAGGCCTTGGATTGATGCGAGTGTAAAATGAACCATTATTAGCTTCAAACTATTTCCACTATATCAGAAATAATATCTGAAATATTTTAAAATCCCTTTTAAAATTTGCCTTATCTGAAAAATTACAAAAAATGAATAGACCTAAGATGACTCAGTCAGGTTTTCAGAGAAACAAATATTTTGCTTTCCATATTCTGTTCTTCCTTGTCACAGAAAAACTGTTTTATTAGACTTTAGTTTTTCAATGTGGAGACTTGGTTGTGTGATTTAAATTTGTTATGTATTTGCCTTAAGAAAAAAATCATGAAAAACTTTAAATATAAATAAAGCATTGGGCTTTTGGGGAAATTTTATCATTCAAGCTAATTTAAAATCACCTAAAGTTCTATCTATCATGCCATCTTCCTTCTTTCTTCTGACAGTAATTTTTTTTTAGTTCGGTTCTCTTATTTTTAATGACGCACATTTTGTTGATTGAAAGGAACTCCAGTAGTGTACTTAATTTTGAAGGAATGTAAAATCAGCCTAATGCTGAAGGAGTTATGTTGGGTAGAGAATAAAATTCTCCATGAATAAGCAGACATTCTTTATGGAAAAAGGTAACATTCTACATTCTTCCATTTTAAAAGTGGAAAATGGACTACTACTTGTATTTATATACTATTCTCTCCAATGGAAAGAAAGCCAGGCAGGATGACAGAAGATCTGTGTTCTTATCCTGGCCTTTTTCCTTATAAACTTTGGGAAGTATCTGGACACAGAACTCCCCAGAGCCTAAGCTTTCTCTCCTATAATATGAGAGGTTGAAAGAGAGGACTCAATCAGTGTTGAAAATTTGCAGTTCTATACTTCTGCAACATCACTGCAGCTCTGACAACTATGTGAAAATACTAAGCTTTATTGCATTTTTACTAATACTCTCAGCTTTCCTTTTTGAAAAATTGAAGTTTGGTTGTGTTTGTAAATAAATAACATCACTAGATAAATGGTTTCCAACCATTGTTGACTATAGTTGAATGTGGTTTCCCCTCATGAACAATCATTCTTTGATAATAAGTAAGATGGAAGATATGTAAGGATTTAGGTGACTATTGTTCTCATCTGCCCTTGATCCTTTCACATTCCCCCCTGGATCAGTATTCTTTTCCCTTTGAAGAATCCCTCACCCCACCCCACTCCATGTCCATGTATTCTACTGGGATAATATTTTAATCACAGGTTCTTGTTCCCTTGCCACAGCAATGGGCATTTGACACAGTAGCCACCGTAATTGGTCCAGGGGATAGATATGTGACCCAAACTAGGCCAATTAGAGTTTTCTGTAGAATTTTCTAGATTCAAAGTGTATGTGCATGGAGGATGACTCTTCCTCTTGGATTTTGTATTGAGATGTATGCCAGGAACTATTGAAAGGTATGTATCTTAACCATATATAGCAAGATTGCTTCTAGTAGGAGAGAATGAGGCCAGTACACAAATAAAAGCAGAAATCAGCAGAGATGAGAGATAGATGGAAAACCAGAGCACATTGAGTTCCTTGTTCTAGTCCCTTACTCTGGACTTCTTCCTGACTCTTCTCATTTGCCTGTTGGGACATGTTCCTTCTCATTTCATCATCCCTGGTTCTTTGACCTTGTAACTCCCAATCCTTACTTTACATTCCCTGACTCTTGACAACCCACTTTGGTGCTGCCCTCTGTATCTCTTCATTCAGTTCTGTGAACTGTCCTAAGAACCTTCTTAGCTAGGTGAGATAGTAAATCCCATTCTTTCTGATAGTTTTAGTTGGATTTTAGTTTTTTATAACAAAAAGAGTCTTGTTTGATACCCTGTGTGAATGCATGAAACTGAAGCAGATACATTTTTATGAGCCACAAACAGGAACCTAGCTTGTTCAGCCATTACATAGCTACTCATATGTTCATAAAATTACCTCATCACTGTGTCTAGGAAATAAAAGGTATTGCTGGGACTGGGGGCAAGAAAGAGGGTTTGTTCCTAGAATGATTCATGAATATGAGTCTGTTGATATTGTTGATACCCTTAATACCTTAAATTCCATGCTTTTTCTATGTCACCTTGTGAGCCCAAATAGAATGTGCAGTTATCTATGTAGACTTTCAAGGTTCCTCTCTGGTTTTTCTATTTATCCATCAAGTGGAGCTATTCTACCCAAACGGGGGGACCCATTCTGGCATTCTACTCTTTCTGAACTTCCAAGACTCTTCTCATTTGCCTGATGGGAGTTGTTCCTCATAATTTCATCATTCCTGGTTCCTGAGCTCTTGCTTTTGGTGGACATGTTTCTCTAGCCTGACACTGACACTTAGCTCACCTACTAGCCTCATAATAGCTAAGGAACATCTTCCTTTCCATTAGCCATCACACTGGAGGAAGACATCTGACAGTGGAAGGCATAGTATCTTATTGGGCAGGACTTTACTGGCCTAATCCAAAACTTCTTGTTAGGACTCAGTAATTTTCTCCAGTTTTCTGGAAAATATTAAGTAATCCTTAAAATTATATCATGAGACCATTTCACTTACCTGTCTTCCATTTGTCTCTTTGCCCAAGAACCCAGCCTAGCTTCTGTTCCTCTTCCTCCCTCTACTCTCTCCCCATGCTAGTGGTGACCTTATTTCTAGACTCAGGGAATATAAAAGGACAGATAGATTGAGAGATAAAAAATGAGGAAGAAAACAGAAAGTGAGCTTGTCTGTAAAATGTTTTCGTGTAAAACGTGGTGTCTTTTACTTGGGGACGGAGTAATCAAGGCTTTTGAGTATGAGATTATTAACTGTGAAGGTTTTTTTCCCAATTCAGAAGCTTCTTCAGGGGAGTTGTAAAAATGGAATAAAGATCTCAAACACATTCAGCAGGATTGAAAGACTGGTCTTTCAGTTTTCTCTGAGGTAAAAACAAAAAAGAAAACCAGAAAAACTTAGCTACAGAGAGAGCTATGTGGAAATGGGATGGATTGCAAATGTTCCTTTCTTCAACAAATTAGTTCAGATGTTAATCCATTGATCCACTGATTAGAAAAAAAATAGCTTTTCATTTTCAAAACAGAGGGTGTTAGTAATTTGAGATTGTCACATTAGTTCTTGATGTCACTCTTGATGCAAGTGAAAGAGGAGAGTGGAAAAGTTGATTTAAAACTCAACATTCAGAAAACTAAGATCATGGCATCTGGTCCCATCACTTCATGGCAAGTAGACTGGGAAACAGTGGAAACAGTGACAGACTTTATTTTGGGGGTCTCCAAAATCACTGCAGATGATGACTGCAGCCTTAAAATTAAAAGACGCTTACTCCTTGGAAGGAAAGTTATGACCAACCTAGACATATTCAGAGATGGCAGTGGCACCCCACTCCAGTACTCTTGCCTGGAAAATCCCATGGAGAGAAGAGCCTGGTAAGCTGCAGTCCATGTGGTTGCCAAGGGTTGGACACGACTGAGCGACTTCACTTTCACTTTTCACTTTCATGCATTGGAGAAGGAAATGGCAACCCACTCCAGTGTTCTTGCCTGGAGAATCCCAGGGATGGCGGAGCCTGGTGGGCTGCCGTCTATGGAGTCGCACAGAGTTGGACATGACTAAAGTGACTTAGCAGCAGACAGCATATTAAAAAGCAGGGACATTACTTTGCCAACAAAGGTCTGTCTAGTCAAAGCTATGGTTTTTCCAGTAGTCATGTATGGATGTGAGAGTTCGATTATACAGAAAGCTGAGCACCAAAGAATTGATGCTTTTGAACTGTGGTCTTGGAGAAGACTCTTGAGAGTCCCTTGGACTGCAAGGAGATCCAACCAGTCCATCCTAAAGGAAATCAGTCCTGAATATTCATTGGAAGGACTAATGTTGAAGCTGAAACTCCAATATTTTGGCCACCTGATGCGAAGAGCTGACTCATTGGAAAAGACTCTGATGCTGGGAAGGATTGAAGGTGGGAGGAGAAGGGAACAGAGGATGAGATGGTTGAATGGAATCACCGACTCGAGGGACAAGAGTTTGAGTAAACTCCGGGAGTTGGTGATGGACAGGGAGGCCTGGTGTGTTGCAGTCCGTGGGGTCACAAAGAGTCAAACATGAACTGAACTGACATTAGTTCTGTTGATCTTTCAAATCTCCCCCAAGTGTCTCTCCTACCTCTTCCTAAATTAAGCAGAACAATGCCCATCTGGGGGTTGTGAGTATTAAGTCTTTGGAAAACTACTGAGCCACCTAGTTTCCTAAAGCTTTCTCTCAAGCTCAAGTATATTGCTTATTAGTGAAGGGGAGCAAAATATACCACCCCCAAAATTCCCCTTTGACATACGATAATTTTAAGCTGGTCATTTTTGGGAAACAGCAGTAGTCAAGAAGCTATGAAAACTGAGTAGAAGTGACCCTTTTGTAAGAGACAAGTCCATTTATAAGGGAAATCTCCATTTGTAAGGATGTCTCCCTCTCAGTACCAGGAAGAGAAAGATGATTCTAAAACTCTAGAAACTCTTAACCGTGGAGAAGGCAAGGACTTAAATCTGTATAACAACCTTATCACTGTTTACTGTGCTTTTCCTGGTCTCTCTCACATCTGGCCTCCCCGCCCCCAACATCTTCTTTCATCTTTAATTGGAGATGTTACTTAAGGTGGCAGCTTGGGACATTTCTTGGAATTCGTTTCCCTGGGTCTTTCCTCTGTATATAATAGAAGTTTTGTTGTGGTTCAGTCACCCTGTGGTGTCCAACTCTTTGCGACCCTGTGGACTGCAGCATGCCAGACTTCCTTGTCCTTCACTATAGTAGGTATACATGTTATTAAACTCGTTTGTTTTTTTCCTGTTATTCTGTCTTTTTATCGTAGGGAGGTCTCAGCCAAAAACCTTGAAGAGTGGAGGGAAAATTATTTTTCCTCTACCACATTAGCCAAAAAGAAAAGATTAAAATTTCTTAAATATTGGCTAGATTCTCAGCAAGTAATGTATAGAATCCTAAAAGGAGACACTCAGGAGAATCAGCAAGCCAATTAAGAATATTTCAACATGAAGTTTAAAAAAAAATCTGTTAGAAAATAACATGAATATTTGAGTATGGAGAATTCTCATACAAACTGTAGTAAATTAAGGAACTAACTTTATGAGTATTCTGAAACATGCAGAACACATCACTTCCAAAGTCATCTTTAATGCTCATAATTCCTCTGTATAATGGCTCAAGAAAGCAGTTATGAAATTTCCAACTGGGATCCCCATCGCTCCAGCAGTTGTTCCTGGAAACAACTTTTGATTTTCCATCATAATGATGCTGATGGTATGTTGAGGGAAAGGACCTTTTCCTCTCCTTGACACTTCAGAAAACATTTTCGCTCTTCTGGAATATTTAAAAAAAAATTTTATCTTATTTTTACAGCTTATCTTTCAGGACAGAATTTTTGAATCTTTTTTAAAATAAAAAACTGATGTAATATTAAGGGGAATGTTATTAAAAGTAAAAAATAACTGATCACAAATCACCATAGTAACAGAACAATCTAGTTCATTTTGTGAATTTTCTTTTTGTCTGTGTTCCATTTTATACAGTCCTTCAGAATGCACATGAAATTTGCACAGCTGACCTTTCACTTAACCTTCTATTGTAAATTTTAAAAATAATATACAGTTAATATGCAGATTTAGAAGGGATATTTTAAAATCCCTGTTGTTAGACAGTTTAGATGTTTGTAAATTTTGCTGTACTAGATATGTTCAGTAGAAGCTGTTAGACGTGGAGTCAGCTCAGATCAAGGTTAGCTGGGATCCAGCATCCTTGATATTACTACTTAACTATCACTATTCTTCACCTGCATTTTCCCTCTAAATATTTTAGAGCTTATCTTTTACCTATAATTTTGTACAGGTCATTGCTATAGATCGTGGCCATGGTAAGTGTGAAATATTCAGTATACTGTGAGTGAAGTGAAGGTGCTCAGTCGTGTCTGACTCTTTGTGACCCCATGGACTGTAGCCTACCATGCTCCTCTGTCCATGGGATTTTCCAGGCAAGAGTACTGGAGTGGGTTGCCATTTCCTTCTCCAGAGGATCTTCCCAACCCAGAGATCAAACCTAGGTCTCCCGCATTATAGTCAGATGGTTTACCATCTGAGCCACCAGGGAAGTCACATCAGTAATCTGTAGTGGTTTCCAAACTGGGCTCTGACGACTTTCCCAAAGGCTTCTGCTGGAAGAGGTAGGGTAAGTGGTTGGTGCTCTGCATTCCTACTGCAGCCCCAACCAGAGCAGTACTGTTCTACTGGGGCTTAGTATTAAACAAAAGTTGGAATACAACTGGACTAGATCCATGAGGTGCACTGTGGTAACAAGTGTTTGAGGATTCAAAGGCCTCAGTGGTGAGTTACAGTGCTTTTCACAGACACAAACTGATGTCCACACATGCCCTGAGTCATAAAGAGAGCATGCCCACTGTTACCCAATTTTTCCTTTTCTCCAAGCCTGACAGATTTTACCGAAGATAGGACACAGCAGCTCTCCATAAAGAGTCACAATATTGAGAGAACTAGTTCAAAACCCAAATTTTCTTTTGTAAACTTTGGGGAAAAAAAAAATTTCTTCTAGAAAATATGAGGAGAGGTCCTTGCTGCACCCACTTGACTAGACCTGAGCAAGGGAGTTTGATTTGTTTAAAAAAAAAAAGTTTTCCTTAACCAGCTTGGTCAGCGGTCACGGAATCTCAGCCGCAGTCTCTCAACCAGCCCATCCTCAGTTGGCAAAACTGTTGGGAAGAAATGGTTTTTACTCTTCTAATTTGGGTCCTTTGATTGGGGATCTACAAATAAACAGATTAACAGGAGAGGAGAGAAATTTTAGTTGCATGTGCTTAGTTGGGAGTGGGGATTGCTCAGTAATTAGTAATTCAAGGTGAAGAGCCAGAGATAAAGATTTGTAAATCAATTTAACAAAAGCGGGTGGTTGTTTCCGGCTTCAGTGGAAAGTATGGAATGGGCTATTGGGCTTTTTGATGCTAACTGACAGCTGAACTCACACTTCCTGGTACTAAGGGTCAGTCTTTTCCCAATCAGGAAATTCTCTTGTAGGTGGAGGTGATTAATGTCAGCTTTATTTTGGGAGGCTCTGCTTAAGTTTAAGTAACATTTTCTGTGACTTCTTATTGCCCAGATGTTTTGATTTTAAAGTAATTTTCACACCACTTTGCTGGGCTATTCATCCCTTCAGTATTTACAATTCATAAAAGTTACTGTTGAAAAAGAAGTTTTACTTATCTATGTTGTTCTAGGAATACTTGGAAGTTCCTGGTAACTGAATGAAGTAAGAAAAATTAATTTTCCTTTAATATCAACAATCACATTGACAAAACTGGTTTATCTGTTTCAGGAGAATTAATTTGACTTCAGAGAAAAAGTGTATTAGTCTCAAAACTACATCTGTTCTAGTCAAGCAAATTCACTAACTCTAGTATCAAGTTAGTATATTAGCATTTCATTTAAAGGAGTATTGTGTAAATAAAAAAGTGACTCAAATTTATCAATATCAATAGAGCATTCTTTCAATTTTTTTTTTTGTATCCACATCTTGAGTGTCTAGTAGCCACATGTGACTAGTGGCTATCATACTGAACAATGCGGTTCTAGACATATTAATCTTTTGGTTCATCTGATGCTCTAGACCAGGGGGTCCTCAACCTCTAGGATCTAATGCCTGATGATCTGAGATAGAGCTGAGGTAATAACAATGAAATAAAGTACATAATAAATGTAAATATGTTTGAATCATCCTGAAACCATTCCACCTCCCCACCCCTGGCCTGTGGAAAAATTATCTTCCACGAAACCTGTCCCTGGCGAAAAACATTGGTGACTCTAGACTTTTCTTGCCTCAAGGACTTCTTACTTGCTCTTTCTTCCTTCTGAAAAATCCCCAACTTTCTGCTGGCCTAACTCTATCTCTTCCTTGACATAGGTTAAATGTTAGTCTTACAGAGGCTCTCCCTGACTCCCAGATCTAACTTGGGACTGTTTGTTCCACTTTCTCAGATTATCCTGTACGTTTTCCTCCCAACCTTCACCACAGTTACAAATAATGCTCTCAATGTGCAGTTTGGCATTTAATATCACTATACCGGAAGCTGTGTCTGTTTAGTTTATCACCAATTGTCTTTTGCCTTGCATAGTGCTGTGAGAAGGAAAGACAGCTAATAGGTACCAGATCTCTTAGTGGGGAAAAAAATATCATAAGTGAAATTGTGTTGATGGTTGCACAACCCATGAGTATGCTTAAAAAGAAAAACAGACAACACTGAATTATACACTTACATGATTATTGTATGGTGTGTAAATTACATTTCAATAAAGCCGTTAAATGAGGGGAAAAAAAAGAAATAGAACATTATCAGCATCCAAGAAACTCCCCTGTCTTACATTAAGTTCCCTGGAAACAGAACCTGAGATAGTGATTCTTCTGAAAGTGATTTCCTGAGGGAGTGCTCTTAGGAGAAGGTGACTATGGAAAGCAGGAAAAAGCTAAGTGTGGTCTGAGCCGAGGACCACCCTCTGAAGCTCTGCATCAGAAATAGTACCATAGTGTGGTCCCATATGGAAACAAGGGAGTTGGCTTTTCAAAATATCCTTGTCAGTCAACAGACAGTCCTTGGCTATCAGGTGTGTGTCTGTGTGTGTGTGATTTCCTGTATAAGTCAGCATTCTTTTGACCAAAACTATTCTAGAAGGCGGGCAGCTGTGATCTATTAGCAGCTGGTAATCACGACTGCTGAAGGATGATGTCCCAGCCAGTGCTGAAGATCTGGGCCGGGCAGCAGCAGTGACCACCACATCCCCTCATGCACTCTCCCATTATTATAATTTTGATACTCTGCAATTTTTCCCTTCAGCTGGATTGTCATTTCGGCACACAATTTATGAGCAATCTGATTTATCTCAGGGTTTTACCTCTTAGAAAACTCTGTGCTTCACACCAGGGCTATTATGTGTCTGTTCTATGTCAAACAATGTGTTAGATAAACTACAGTCTTCTATGAAAATAAATAGCACAGGCCTATTTACTTAGCATCAACAAAGATGATTTCAGACATTATTTCCTCTAACAAACCAAGAGAGCCATGAAAACAGAGACCATGAAGTTAGGAAAGAAAAAAAGAACTTGCTCATAGAATAATACTGACATCATGTCTCCCACTTTCCTCATCAATGTCCCTGATGACAATATTTCTGTGGCAGTAGGAATATTCAGCAGGAAACAGGCTTATGAGAAACCAAGAGGGTTTTTGATGCTGAACTGGCCAATGTCCATGAGTCCATTAATAAGCCCCAAGAGAGAATTGGCTCTAGCAAAGTTAGAAAAGAAAAATAAAGGTTTTATTTAAGCTAAAGAAAAATCCCAAGGTTAGTTCTGTATGATTTTTATACTGCTGCATCACAAAGTACCACAGACATAGTGACTTAACCCACATTTATTAACTGACGATTTCTTTGGGTCGGTAGTCAAGGTCTTACTTAGCTGGGTCCTTTGCTGAGAGTCTCACAAGGCTGTAATAAAAGCATCAGCTGGCACTGCAGTCTCATCTGGAGTTTGGAGTCCTCTTCCAAGCTCACATATTATTGGCAGAATTTGGGTTTTGTGGTTGTAGTGCTGAAGCCCTCAGCTTCCTGTTGGCTGTCGGCTGGAGGCTCTTCAGCTCCTAGACACTAACCACAGTTCCCTGCCCCATGGTCCTCTCCACAGGCAGTTTACAACATGACTGTTTCTTCCAGGTCAGCAGAAGAGTCTCTGTCTCCAGTCTTCTGAGATAGAATCCTGTGTAACATGAAGTAGTCATGAGGATGATAGCCCAGCACAGTTGTTATATTCGGTTGGTTAGAAGCAAGCAACAGTTCCTACTCACACTCAGTGGTGGGGGTGGAGTGAGTGGTCAGTTATTACAAGGGTGTGACTCATTGGGAGTCACCTTGGGATGTACTGGACACAGATACCAGTCAATTCAGTCGTTCAGTCATGTCCAACTATTTGTGACCCCATGGATTAGAGCACACCAGGCTTCCTTGTCCATCACCAACTGCCAGAGCTTCCTCAAACTCATGTCCATTGAGTCGGTGATGCCATCCAACCATCTCATCCTCTGTCGTCCCCTTCTCCTCCTGTCTTCAATCTTTCCCAGCATCAGGGTCTTTTCAAATGAGTCAGTTCTTCACATCAGGTGGCCAAAGTACTGGAGCTTCAGCTTCAGCATCAGTCCTTTCAATGAATATTCAGGATTGATTTCCTTTAGGATGGTTTGGTTGGATCTCCTTGCTGTCCAAGGGACTCTCCAGAGTCTTCTCCAAGACTGCAGTTCAAAAACATCCATTCTTCAATGCTCAACCTTCTTTATGGTCCAACGCTCACATCCATACATGACTACTGGAAAAACCATAGGTTTGACTAGACGGACACAGATATAAACTACTGTTAAGTTTCTTCAGGTGATTTAAAACTTGCTCTAAGTATCTAACTTAAAAATAGTTTAATCATTGTATTTTGCTTTTAAAATAAAAGTTTGTTATTGTTGTTTTTTAATGATTGAATATGGCTTCTTAGCTCACTCTGAATACCCATGGGAATAGGGAGGTACTACATGGTCTAGCTTCCTGATCATCAGATAGCAGCATGCTGTCAGGGAGGAAGAAGTTTTCTCCACCCTTCCAGATTCTTCTGACTGGTCTAAGAATTAACTTGACATGAGACAGATAGCAGGAGAAAATCACACCAAAGTGTAATAACATGTATATATGGCAGACACCCAAGAAAACTGAGTCACTCACCAAAAAGACTGAAACCCTCACCTTAAATACCATCTTCAACTGAAGACACAAAAGGATGTTGGGGTTAGTGGTTGGGGACATCAGAGGGAAGGAAGGTAAATGACATGGAGATGGAACAGCAAATGTTTGGTAGACTAAGGTTTGCTGGGCCAGAGACAGCAGGACCCAAAGAGGAATTTTAACAAGCAGACTTTGCTAGGTTCCTCCCTGTCTACATGCCTAGTTCATACCTTTGTTACGTATGGTGACAGGTCCCTTCCTGGAACAGGTCCATCATCTACATTCTTCAAGCAGCTAGGGGGAAAGTCAAGGTTCTTCCTGAGTATTTGGGCCTTGATTGTTTTCAGCTCAAAATAATATGCATGCCAAAGAAACTTTTAGGGGTGGTAAATTTTGCTCTCCTAAAATACCATGGTTCAAGGCACATATTAGGTACTCAAAAAATATGAGTTAACAATGAACAAATATATGAAAAGAAGTATTTTCTTGGCATACAGCATACACCCAACTTTTTTTAATACCAAAGAGCAATATCCTAAGTGTATGTTTTTAACCCAGCTTCTCTGCTTATTGACAACCCAGGAGGAAACCAATAGCCTCTTGAGTGTGAAAATGACATTAATATTAAAAGTTATATCTTGGCTATAGTTTGTAACATGCACAAGGTCAGCTACTCATTCTTCTAAAAAGAATAAATAGTAAAAGGGAGGAAAAAAAATTTTTAAAAAATAAAATAAAAAGAATAAGTAATATTGGGTTTGCAAAACCATAGACAATACAAGTACCCAGAATGTTACCTCTCTGAATCACTATTTCTTGGATTTAAAGCCCTGTGTGGTTCATATCAGGTTGATCAGTGATGAAACTTTATGTGCACATTGAGTTCAATCCTACTGAGGCCAACCCAAAGCAGAGAGCTTCTTAGACCAGTGAGTACATTTCCAAGCTATTACTTAAGTCAAAACATATTTGAAATCAATTAATTTCCAGCTCTTAGGGAAAAGATAGACAGCATAAATGAAAGAAAAAAATATTTTATCTTGACGTGGCATCTGACTCTTCCAGTGACAATAGCCAAGGGTTTTATTATTCATAGGATCTCACTATGAGTGAAACAAAGTAATGGAGCATCCAGCTATCTATTCTGATGAGTTACTCCTTAGTAAGAAAAAGTTCTATGTCCTTAATTATGATGGTTAACTGTATGTGTCAATTGGACTGAGCTGCAGGGTACCCAGATATTTGGGTAAACATTATTCTGGATGTGTCTGTGATGGTATTTCTGGATGAGATTAACATTTAAATTGGTAGACTGACTAAAGCAGATTGTATTCCCTAATATGGGTGGGCCTCATCCAATTAGTTGAAGGTCTAGAGAGAACAAAGAGGCTGATTTTCCCGTAAGTAAGGGGCAATTCTTCCTGCCTAAGTATTTTTATCTGAGTGGTCTTTCCAGACTCCAGACTTGCATTGAAACATCGGCTCTTTTGGAGTCTTGAGTCTCTAAGCTTTCCAGCTGGAACTTACACCATCAGCTTTCCTGATCCTCAGGCCTTTGGACTCATACTGAAGCTACACTTTGGCTCTCCTGGTGTCCATTTCTCTGAGTGTAGATCTTGAGATTTCTCAACCTCCATAAATCATATAATCACATATATACATATATATATATATATATATATATGTATATGTAACTCCTATTGGTTCTGTTTCTCTGAGATCCTTGATGTCATATAATAATTATGGGATTAATTACAGCTTAAAATGTTATAATGAATGTATTTTGTAATTATTTTCTTTTCCCTGGTTGACTCCCTGTAAAGTCTTCCCATACCTCCTCAATTCCATTCCAGTGGCTGTTCCAAACTCAGGTCTCCAGACTAATTTTACTCCATCTCAGACGATGAGCCAGGTCCGTTTCAGTGGACTCCATGTCACGGTGCACCTGGCATCCCTTGTCTCAAGGTCATAGTACCTGTAAGATAGCACTTTCCATTCAGTTTATGCTTGTGCTCTCTCCTCTCTTCTCATAACTCCTCTAGGTATTAATACTTCAGGCCTAGGAAGGGGGAACTTCGGACCAGCTGTTGAGTTCTGGGTTGCTATAGCATCCCTTGTGTGATTTTCCTGCTCCTTATTGACATCTTCGTATATAGTCTCTTTTTTTAACTTTTTGTTTTGAAATCATTAAAGACTCACAAGAACTTCTCAATAATAATACAGAGAGGTCCTGTGTACCTTCACCCAGTTTCCCCTGATGATAATACCTTACATATGTAAGGGTATCAAATAAGGAAATTTACATTGGTATAATACTATTGACTAGACTATAGACCTTATTCAGATTTTGTCAGTTTTCACGTTCACTCATTTGTTTGTGTGTAGTCTAATAAAATTTTATCATGTGTAATCACCACCACAATCAAGATATGAATGAACCCATCTGTATGGAATCTGTTTATTAAGTTCTTCTCAAATTACCCAATTTGAGCATGCCTTCCTCTTTCCTGCCAGCATCCCTACTGGTGGAACCTTATAAGATTTTCAGAATTCTGACAGTGGAAAGGATCTGTCCTTTTGTTTCTGGGTGAGGGCCAAGAAAACAGCAAGCCCCTGAGAGAGAAGGGTGCAGTGTGGCAGCTGCAAAGTAAAAATGGCGGTTGGGCCCCTCTTGGCAAAGAATATCTGAGATAGTTTCCAGAGTGATATGCGAGAAAATCTGAGAGTTTTATGGCAATTGTTCTCAAGTCTAACTGTGTATTAAAATCAGCCAGAGAACATCCAAAAAAACCAAAATAAAGCAAAAATAGAAACTTAGACTCCATCTTCAGAAATTCTGATTTGTTTTATCCAAGGTGGAGTCTAAGGATTAAAACTTTTTACAAGTTCTTTAGGTGATTTGAATGTGCAGCCCATGGTCCACTGGAGAAGGGAATGGCACACCACTTCAGTATTCTTGCCTTGAGAACCCTATGAACAGTATGAAAAGGCAAAAAGATAGGACACTGAAAGATGAACTCCTCAGGTCAATAAGTGCACAATATGCTACTGGAGATCGGCGGAGAAATAACTCCAGAAGAATGAAAAGACGGAGCCAAAGCAAAAACAACAACTAGTTGTGGATGTGACTTGTGATAGAAGCAAAGTCCAATGCTGTAAAGAGCAATATTGCATAGGAACCTGGAACGTTATCTCCATGAATCAAGGCAAATTGGAACTGGTCAAACAGGAGATGGCAAGAGTGAACATGAACATTTTGGCAATCAGTGAACTAAAATGGAGGGTGAATTTAACTCAGATGACCATTATATCTACTATTGTGGGCAAGAATCCCTTAGAAGAAATGAAGTAGCCATCATAGTCAACAAAAGAGTTCCAAATGCAGTACTTGGATTCAATCTTAAAAACAACAGAATGATCTCTGTTCGTTTCCAAGGCAAACCATCCAATATCACAGTAATCCAACTCTATGCCCCAACCATTAATGCCGAAGAAGCTGAAGTTGAACGGATCTATGGAGACCTACAAGACCTAGAACACCCAAAAAAGATGTCCTTTTCATTACAGGAGACAGGAATTCAAAAGTAGGAACTCAAGAAACACCTGGGGTAACAGGCAAATTTGGCCTTGGATTACAGAATGAAGCAGGGCAAAGGCTATAGAATTTTGCCAAGAGAACGCACTGGTTGCAGCAAACACCCTCTTCCAACAACAGAAGAGAAGACTCTACACATGGACATCACCAGATGGTCAACACCGAAATCAGATTGATTATATTCTTTGCAGCCAAAGATGGAAAAGCTCTACACAGTCAGCAAAAACAAGACTGGGAGCTGACTGTGGCTCAGATCATGAACTCCTTATTGCCAAATTCAGACTTAAATTGAAGAAAGTAGGGAAGACCACTAGACCATTCAGATATGACCTCAATCAAATCCCTTATGATTATACAGTGGAAGTGACAGATAGATGCAAGGGATTAGATCTGATAGAAAGAGTGCCTGAAGAACTATGGATGGAGGTTCATGACATTGTACAGGAGACAGGGATTACGACCATCCCCAAGAAAAAGAAATGCAAAAAAGCAAAATAGCTGCCTGAGGAGGCCTTACAAACAGTTGTGAAAAGAAAAGTAGTGGAAAGCGAAGGAGAAAAGAAAAGACATACCCATTTGAATGCAGAGTTCCAAAGAATAGCAAGGAGAGATAAGAAAGTCTTCCTCAGCAAAGAAGTAGAGGAAAACAACAGAATGGGAAAGACTAGAGATCTCTTCAAGAAAATTATAGATACCAAGGGAACATTTCATGCAAAGATGGGCTCGATAAAGGACAGAAATGGTATGGACCTAACAGAAGCAGAAGATATTAAGAAGAGGTGGCAAGAATACACAGAAGAACTATACAAAAAAGATCTTCATGACCCAGATAATCACAATGGTATGATCACTCATCTAGAGCTAGACATCCTGGAATGTGAAGTCAAGTGGGCCTTAGAAAGCATCACTACAAACAAAGCTAGTGGAGATGATGCAATTCCAATTGAGCTATTTCAAATCCTGAAAGATGATGCTGTGAAAGTGCTGCACTCAATATGTCAGCAAATCTGGAAAACTCACCACTGGCCACAGGACTGGAAAAGATCAGTTTTCATTCCAATCCCAAAGAAAGACAATGCCAAAGAATGCTGAAACTACCACACAATTGCACTCATCTCACACGCTGGTAAAGTAATGCTCAAAATTCTCCAAGCCAGGCTTCAACAGTATGTGAACCGTGAACTTCAGGTGTTCAACCTGGATATAGAAAAGGCAGAGGAACCAGAGAGCAAATTGCCAACATCCATTTGATCATCAGAAAAGCAAGAGAGTTCCAGGAAAACATCTACTTCTGCTTTACTGACTACGCCAAAACCTTTGACTGTGTGGATCACCACAAACTGTGGAAAATTCTTAGAGATGGGAATGTCAGACCACCTTACCTGCCTCTTGAGGCTGGTCAGGAAGCAACAGTTAGAATTGTACATGGAACAACAGACTGGTTTCAATTAGGGAAAGGAGTACATCAAGGCTGTTTATTGTCACCCTGCTTATTTAACTTATATGCAGAGTACATCATGAGAAATGCTGGGCTGGATGAAGCACAGACGTGAATGAAGATTGGCAGGAGAAATATCAATAACCTCAGATACGCAGATGACACCACCCTTATGGCAGAAAGTGAAGAAGAACTAAAGAGCCTCTTGATGAAAGTGAAAGAGGAGATTGAAAAAGTTGGCTTAAAGCTCAGCATTCAGAAAACTATGATCATGGCATCTGGTCCCATCATTTCATGGCAAATAGATTGGGAAACAGTAGAAACAGTGACAGACTTTATTCTCTGGGGCTCCAAAATCACTGCAGATGGTAGCCATGAAGTTAAAAGACGCTTACTCCTTGGAAGAAAAGTTATGACTAACCTAGACAGCTTATTAAGAAGCAGAGACATTACTTTGCCAACAAAGGTCTGTCTAGTCAAAGCTATGTTTTTCCAGTAGTCATGTTATCTGTGTGCGAGTTGGACTATAAAGAAAGCTGATTGCCAAAGAATTGATGCTTTTGAGTTGTGGTGTTGGAGAAGACTCTTGAGAGTCCTTTGGACAGCAAGGAGATCCAACCAGTCCATCCTAAAGGAAATCAATCCTGAATATTCATTGGAAGTACTGATATTGCAGCTGAAACTCCAATACTTTGGCCACCTGATGAGAAGAACTGACTCATTAGAAAAGACCCTGATACTGGGAAAGATTGAAGGCGGGAGGAAAAGGGGACAACAGAGGATGAGATGGTTGGATGGCATCACCGACTTGATGGACATAAGTTTGAGTAAGCTCTGGGATTTGGTGATGGACAGGGAGGCCTGGAATGTTGCAGTCCATGGGGTTGCAGAGTTGAACACGACTGAGCGACTGAACTGAGTGAATGTGCAGCCAAGATTGAGAATCCATGTTTTATGACTTTGGGTTTTGCATCTTAATTAGAAAAACTTTTCCTACTCAAGATTATACTTTCTAAAAAGGCAACTTGAAATTTCCTGTGTATTTATTTTAATTTTTTGTTAAAGTAAAATCTTTAATACATCTTAAATTTATTTTTGTTGTAGGTAGTAAAAGAGAAATTCATTTTATTTTTTCCCAAGATAAGTATTTAGTTGTTCTAATATAATTCATTACATAATCCATATTCTTACTACTGATATAAAATGTTACTCCTGTTGTTTACTGAATCCTTGAGTTATTTTGCTGTATTTCTTATTCTATTTTTTTTACATTAATCTGTCTTTCTGCTAAGTGCCTGAATCAAACTGTCTTTGTTATAGTCATTTTATCATGCTTTATTTTCTGATAGAAATAGAGAGATTTGATGTATTTTAAGTTATTGACTCTTTGCATTGAACAGATATATCTTTAGTTTGATTCTAATTCTTTGTAATGCACTTTTTAAAATTAATGTAATGCAGTACATCATACTCTGTAATGCAGTTTTAAAATTTCTTCAATAGAGATTTTCTACTACAAATAGGTTAAAAAAAGATTTTAAATATTGAATCACTATGTTGTGCACCTGAAACTGATGTAAGATTGTTAATCAACTCTACTTAAATTAAAAAAAAATGATTTTTAAAGAACTGGATCAGCTTAACATTTAACTAAAATTAACTTTGAGCCAGATGCCAAAAGAAAATAGCCTATGTAACTTAGCCTTGAGCATAAATGATGAAAATGAGTGTTTAACTTGTATAATTTTTTAGAATAGAATACTTCTTTATTATCTGGCCTAATTAGCAAATACATGCTACTTTATCAAGAATTTGAGTATATCATACACAGATTAGTAATTTTCAAAACATAATAAAATACTAAATATTAAACCAGTAAAACAAAAAACATTTTTTTTCAAAGACTGGGAAGCTACAGAACACTATAATGGCATGATGCATTATAGATATTAATGGAAAGTTTAAATGAGAAAATCTCAGGTGAAAATGACTTTTCAGAAAGCAGGAACTCCCCACAAAGACTCAGGATGAAAGTTGCCCAGTTTTACCAGCTTTAGTGAAAGATAAAAGTCCTAGAGTAGAACTTGCCAGCCATGAGATTACAGAAAAACTTGAATTTCTAAAATAAATGATGGGATGAATTCATCTTAAGACCTAAATGCTCCAATATATTCTGTAGTTTAAAATATTTAGAACTGACTGATTTGAATCAATTTGCAAGGAGTCCTTCTTTCATATCCCAAGTTGTACAAAAGGAATTTCTACTCTAGTTATGTTTCAGCTTAAGGCTTTTAATCTTTTAAATGAGTAGCATTTTTAAGGTAAATGGTGAAAGTTCTGGAATAGGAAGAAGAAAAATCCCCACATAAACTTTAGAAGTGCTACTTGGACATGCGTATGGAAATCAGTGGGAATAAAATTGTCAAGAAATAGCTATGACTGAGCAATAGTCAGGAGAAATTGAAATATCCACAGCTACTATGTGTATGTGTATATATATATGTTTATATATATGCATATATATGTACATGTATACCTATGTATATCCACATATACAATATCTGTAATTAGGTTAGTGCATTCTTTTCTTTGGGACATAAATAGCCAGGGATGAATCTTAGAGTAAAATTTCTGGGGCTACATCACTAGTAAATATTGGCCTACCTGACTATAGAAACTTAACTTTAAACAACTTCTATAGTGAATAAAACACTGTGGAAGTCATTGTTTTATAACTTCATGACTTTTATGACTTTATGACTTCCCTTGACTTGTAAGCTGCTTACTTTGAAAAAGTAGGTTGGCTCATTGTATCTAAATAGGTTTTCTTCAAAAGAGAAGTATTTTATCCACATGGTATAGAAAAAGAGTAGCTCCTTCCCCCACCTCCCCCGCCACCACCCCAAGTATGTTTCAGCATGGATAATAATGTTTATTTGAGGATAGATTCTAAGAGGATTAGGCACATAGAGATGCTGTGGAAGTGTAGTCTCAGCATCCTTTTCCTCTCTGATTGGTTCTACCATCATTACATTACTTTAAATGCAAAAGAAAAAGAGTAGCACCCCTTCCTTAAAAAAAATGCAGCTGTCTGTTTACTTTTGAGTACCTAATTGCAGAGTGCTGAAAACTGGTCAGCGAGGTTTGGAAATCAAAGGTTGACCACTGAGACCTTGCCCCTGCTCTTGGGCAATGCCTGGGTCCTACCAGCAGCTTCCTCTCTTCTTCTAAAACAGAATCAATCATTGTTCACACTTGGTTTCTGGGCAAACAAAAATCAACTGATTCTCCTCTGTGTGCCAGACAGTATCGGGAGAGCATTGAAGCATTTCAACCAGCACATTTTTTTGCCTTCTATGTGAAGAGCAGGGTAAATTCCCAGGAAGTGTTTAATTTAGCCCTTTGATAGTGTGTATTTGCATTTTGACCACAAAATGACTAAGCTATTTATAGGTATGCATATAGTACATAGTTATGATTTGGTTTTATATTCTCAATACTATTGTAACACTAAAAAATATTACAATTACCTTTGTGGATCAAGTCTTTTTATATTTCCAGTAAGAAGATAAAAATATCCTTTACTATTTATAGTTTAGCATCTGTAACTTTTCTATTTTATTTCTGCCAATTTGGGGCAGAGGGGTCCATAAGCCTAACATAATTAAAAGAGCTTTCCTCCTTTTAATTTTCTTCAGGCTAACCAGACTCAAGAGATTAAAAAATTTTTAAAAATTTCTATGAGGTCACACATAGGAATAAAGATCATCTAAGTTTTCTTACTGTCAAACATTTTGGGTGGCTTGGAGGTATAATAAATGTGAAACAGAAAGTTTATTTTTCTTCTTATGACTCGCTACATAATTTGTGAAATTGCAGGGCCCTTTGTTCAAAAATCATTAAGAATTTCAAGACAGCAACAACAGAGCATTAAACCAATGATGGAGAAACAGAACTTGACACCCCAAAATATGCTTCTTTGGCATAAGGATTATATTCAGCTGGTTATTTTCAATTAACAGCAGACGTAGTAGAAGCACTGAAGCCAAGTAGAAATTACAATGTTGTGTTAATTTCTACTGTGTAGCAAAATGATTCAGCCATACATATACCTATATATTCTCTTTCATATTCTTTTCCATTTGGTTTATTGCAGAATATTGAATATAGTTTCCTGTGCTATGCTTTAGGACGTTATTGTTCATCTATGCCTTATATTTTGTACCTCAACACCACCAAATTGTTTATAGTTTTCTACACACGCCATTGCACTAAATTTTACTTTTCTGTCTTTATTTCATCTCTTCTCTAAAGTGAAGCCTCCTCTCCCTCTTTTGCCTATCAGTGCTTGATGATCTCTTAGAAACGTTCCCTAACCAACCTCTTCCTCCAGCTGGCTCTTCCTCCCCTTTAGCCTCCTGCTGCTTCCTGAACTTAACCTCAGTCATTAACTTACTGCCTGTAACAGCACCTAGGGCTTATAAAATCCAACAGAATCCCCACAGGCAATATCTTTTATTTGGTTGAAAATGCTGATGTTTTTATCTTGCAAAAATAGTTTTTTCCTCTTCCAGACACCAAAATATTTACTGGAAGAAGGCTAGAAAATAACTGTTTAAATAAAAGTGTTGATTGAAGAATTAGTGTGATAAAATCCTGTAAAAAGTAAAATTCAGCGCAAACCAGGGGTACCATGGGATGCTATGATAAGTCTGCTTCATCTGTGAGTTATCTCAATATATATCTTAGGTTTGTTGGTAAGCTTTAGGAGTATTTTATATTATATGCAATCAAAACAAAAGAGACTTTAATTTTGGTGTTTTTACATCTCTGGGTGAAGCAAAGATCACTTGAAACTAAGGCAAGTCCCTGGTTACATAAGAACTTGGGAGACAGGGAGCTCTATGATGCCTGCCTATTGTTCTGATATTCAACATTTGGAATATTATTTAATATTACAAAAACATTTTCTTTTTTTTTTTAATTGTTTTTGCCATACACTGTCATGATATCACCATGGGTTTACATATGCTTCCCCTCCGGAACCCCCCCCCCCCCCGCCCCCCCGCTGTACCAGCCCCGAGCATCAATCCTGGGCTGGCGATTGATTAGACACATGACAATTAACATGCTTCAATGCCCTTCTCCCATATCATCCCACCCTTACCCTCATCCACAAAGTCCACGAGTCTATTCTATACATCTGCGTTCCTTTTAAAAAATATGGAACTCTTCACGAATTTGCGTGTCATCCTTGCGCAGGGGCCATGCTAATCTTCTCTGTATCGTTCCAATTTTAGTATATGTGCTGCCGAAGCGAGCACACAAAAACATTTTCTATTCCTAATTATTTTTTGACAACTGCAGTCTCATCATAGGCTCATTTCCTCCAGTTAGTCAAAGCGATTACAGCAGAATGGCTCAGTTTCAGGGATTATGGTCCACAGAGGGTAGAATAGACTTAGAACTTTCAACACCTAATTTTAGATATATCAATTTTTAAAATTATTCTTGCTTTTGTTTTGTTTATTTTAGAATCCACTAAGCTTTGTAAAACAGTATCTATATCTACCGCAGAGGAAAAGCAGGATTTTTTCCTTTTAATTTTTTCATCATGTTTGTATTTAATTTTATAAATGTACTACCTTCAAAATGAAGACATCCAACCAAGTTTAGGTTGAACTAAAGTTAATTTCATTTGCTAATTTCTTTTATTTTTTTATTTGAAGGATAATTCCTTTACAGAATTTTCTGGTTTTCTGTCATGCATCAGCAAGAATCAGCCATAGGTGCAGCCATGTCCCCTCCCTCCAAAACCTCCTTCTCATCTCCCTTCCCATCCTACCCTTCTAGATTGTCACAGAGCCCCTGTTTGGATTCCCTGAGTCATACAGCAAATTCCCACTGGCTATCTATTTTACATATGGTATTGTAAACTTCCATGTTTCTCTCTCCATACATCTCTGCCTCTCCCTCCTCCTCTCCCCCATCTCCATGGGTCTGTTCCCTATGTCTGTTTCTCCACTGTTGCCCTGAAAATAAATTCATCAGTACCACCTTGTTAGATTCCATATGTATGTATCAATTCAGTTCAGCCACTTAGTGGTGTGCAAATCTTTCCAACCCCATGAACTGCAGCACGCCAGGCCTCCCTATTCATCACCAACTCCTAGAGCTTCCTCAAACTCATGTCCATCGAGTCGGCGATGCCATCCAACCATCTCATCCTCTGTTGTCCCCTTCTCCTCCTGCCTTCAATCTTTCCCAGCATCAGCGTCGTTTCAAATGAGTCAGTTCTTCTCATCAGGTGGCCAAAGTATTGGAGCTTCAGCTTCAGTATCAGTCCTTCCAATGAATATTCAGGACTGATCTCCTTTAGGATGGACTAGTTGGATCTCCTTGCTGTCCAAGGGACTCTCAAGAGTCTTCAACACCACAGTTCGAAAACATCAACTCTTCAGTGCTCAGCTTTCTTTATGGTCGAACTTGCACATCCATACATGACTACTGGAAAAACCATAGCTTTGACTAGACTAGTCAAAACAAAAACATAGACTTTGACTAGTGTAGTCAATAGAGTAGAAGTAGATGTTTTTCTGGAACTCTTTTGCTTTTTCAGTGATCTAATGGATGTTGGCAATTTGCTCTCTGGTTCCTCTGCCTTTTCCAAATCCAGCTTGAACATCTGGAAGTTCTTGGCTCATGTACTGTTGAAACCTCTATTGGACAGTTTTGAGCATTACTTTGCTAAAGTGTGAGATGAGTGCAATTGTGCAGTTGTTTGAACATTCTTTGGCATTGCCATTCTTTGGGATTCGAGTGAAAACTGACCTTTTTCAGTCCTGTGGCCACTGCTGAGTTTAACAAATTTGTTAGCATATTGAGTGCAGCACTTTTACAGCATCATCTTTGAAGATTTGAATTAGCTGAACTGAAATTCCATCACCTCTACTAGCTTTATTTGTAGTGATGCTTCCTAAGGCCTACTTGACTTTGCATTCCAGGATATCTGGTTCTAGGCGAGTGATCACATCATCATGGTTACCTGGGTCATGAAGATTTTTTTTGCATACTTGTTCTGTGTATTCTTGCCACCTCTTCTTAATATTTTCTGCTTCTGTTTGGTCCATACCGTTTCTGTCCTTTATTGTGCCCATCTTTGCATGAAATGTTCCCTTAGTATCTTTAATTTTCTTGAAGAGATCTCTAGTTTTTCCCATTCTATTGTTTTCCTCTATTTCTTTGCATTGATTGCTGAGGAAGACTTTCTTATCTCTCCTTGCTATTCTTTGGAACTCTGCATTCAAATGGGTATATCTTTCCTTTTCTCCTTTGCCTTTCCCTACTTTTCTTTTCACAGCTATTTGTGAGGCCTTCTCAGAGAACCATTTTGCCATGCTCTGTTCGGTTCAGTTCAGTTGCTCGGTCGTGTCCGACTCTTTGTGGCCCCATGGACTGCAGCACGCCAGGCCTCCCTGTCCATCATCAAGTCCCAGAGTTTACTCAAACTCATGTCCATTGAGTCCGTAGATGTCATGCTCAATAAACCTTTAATCCAGTTTTCTGCTGATGAGCAGGGCTGTGTTCCCTCCCTTTTGTTTTGCCTGAGGCCATGCCTCCACTGGAGACTCCTGGATACTCACAGGTAGGTCTGGGTCAGTCTCCTACTGGCCTCCAAAGTAAAATTTTCTGGGGGTTCTCAGTCCCTTTGCAGGATCCCCAGGTTGCGAATTCTGCTGTGAGTCCTAGAACTTTCTTAACAGTGCAAGAATTTCTTTGCTATAATTTTTCTGCAGTTTGTGGATCATCTGCTTGGCAGCTCTGTGGTGGGGCTAATGGCGACCTCCTCCAAGAGGGCTTATGCTATATGACCCAGGTCTGCTGCAGCCAGAGCCCTGTCCCTGCGGCAGGTCACTCTGCAGGAGACACTCAAACACTCAAAAGCTACCGTATTTATATTTATCTTTCTGATTTACTTCACTCTGTATAATAGACTCTAGGTTCATCCACTTCATTAGAATTGACTCAAATTGTTCCTTTTTATGGCTGAGTAGTATTTTATTGTATATATGTACCACAGCTTCTTTATTCATTCATCTGACGATGGACATCTAGGTTGCTTCCATGTTCTTGCCATTGTAAATAGTGCTGCAGCGAACATTGGGGTACATGTGTTGTTTTCAGTTTTGGTTTCTTCAGGGTATATGTCTAGGAGTGGGATTGCTGGGTCATATGGTGATTTTATTCCTAGCTTTTTAGGGAATCTCCATACTGTCTTCCTTAGTGGCTGTATCAGTTTACATTCCCACCAGTAATGCAAGAGGGTTCTCTTTTCTCCACATGCTCTCCAGCACTTATTGTTTATAGACTTTGATAATAACCATTCTGACTGGTCTGAGGTGCTATCTCATTGTAGTTTTAATTTGCAATTCTCTAATGAATGATGTTGAGCATCTTTTCATATAAAGATGAAAAGCCATTTTTGTTAGCCATCTGTATGTCTTCTTTGGAGAAATGTCTTTTTAGGTCTTTTTCCCACTTTTTGATTGAGCTGTTTGTTTTTCTGGTTTTGAGCTGTATGAGCTGCTTGTATATTTTGGAAATTAATTCTTTGTCAGTTGTTTCACTTGCTTTCATTTTCTCCCGTTCTGAGCATTCATTTGCTAATTTCTTTTAACATTTTCATGACACACCTTGAGTTAGCTGGAGGAAAACAGAGATTCAAAAACTCGAGACTAATAATCAAGTCTGCTTATTAGAAAAGGGAAAGGTTCTACTAGAAAGTTTTATAGATCATTTGGCTTTCCCTGAAAACAGCAAATGGACACAGCCTGTTCTTCTGATGTCAGCCAGCTAATAGGCACATCTGTATATCTTTATCACAAAAGGGACCAAGTAACAAGACAATACAAATAAGTGCGTTGATGATGAATCAGCAGCATCATAGTAAAAAACAAAGAACTTTATCTTTTGTAGGGCTATAGTTAGTTATTTTGGATATTTGTGGCATAATATTAAGAAGGGACTTAGCAACCAAACAGCGTCACATACGGTAATTTTGGTAAAACATGAGGTACAAATAATCCCTTAACAAAAGACAAGTAACACCTGGTGTTTACAAGTAGAACTTGAAATTATACATAATTTCCTGTTGGTATTCTTTGGGTATAACCAAATTAAATGTTCTGTTTAGACCTTTATGTTTTATGTGTGTTCAGGGGGAGTGAGGGTCCTTGGCCAGAAGGAGGGTCTCCTATGCAAATAGCCCAACTCTAAAGGGAAAGGGGAAAGAAAGCTAGGGAAAAACAGAACCCAGGGAAGAAATAAATGCATTTCTAATAGGTTACCAGTCTGAAAAATGAATCTGCCTTAATTTGCTCTTTGATACATTTTAAAAGTAAAGTATCTGAAGAAGATTTTGCCCCTAAGATAAGACTGTCACATTTAGAGACTCAGCCTTAGAGAGCAAACTTATGGCTGCTGGGGAAGGGGGGTGGTGGGAGGAAGGATGGAGGGAAGGGGTAGTTAGGGAGTTTGATATGGACACATACACACTGCTATATTTAAAATGGATAACCAACAGGGACCTGCACATGGAACTCTGCTTAATGTTGTGTGGCAGTCGGCATGGGAGGGGAGTTTGAGGGAGAATGGATACATGTGTATGTATGGCTGAGTCCCTTTGCTGTTCACCTGAAACTATCACAACATCGTTAATCAGCTATACCCCAACGCAAATTAAAAAGGTTTTAAAAAAACAAAGAGTATCACATTGAAAGGTGTAGAAAACAGTTTTAACAGCAAAATCTATGTTTTAGAAAAAAAAGATAACTTGATAAAATATAGCTACTATTTCTATAAACTTCATATTTTGCTAGAATATTTTGCTTGTTTGTCACAACTAAATGTTAAATTTTATCAAGACAAACTATGTGGAATTAAAAATTATTTTTCTTTCTGTCAATCTACTTTCCTCAATGTTTTGTAACAGCTATACATGTTAGAACCTATTTTACTGCGTGAGGTGGAAGCATTGACTTTTAGCAATGATCTGGGAAGAAAGGAATTGATGAAGAAAAGCAGTGTAAGCAACCACTGAAACAGTATCCATGTGAAAGAAGAAAGAAAAACAAGTATCTTTATTAAGGCCTATATATGGAGATTTAGAAAAATGGTTCAGATGAACCTATTTGCAGGCAGGAATAGAGAACAGACATGTGGACCTGGGACTGTGAGACTAATTGAGAGAGTAGAACTGACGTATATACACTGCCGTGTGTAAAGCAGGTAGCTAGTGGGAAGCTGCTGCATAGCACAGGGTGCTCTGTGATGACTGAGAGGGCTGGGACGGGAGGGTAGGAGGGAGGCTCGAGAGCGAGAGGATATGTGTATACTGTGTGACTGATTCACGGTGCTGTACAGCAGAAACTAACAACACTGTTAAGCAATTATCCTCTAATTAAAAAAATAAATAAAAGAAATGACAGCATTATCGCTGGGGAAAAAAAAAAGGTAGACAGTGGCAGAGCAGCAGAACAACTATGCAGGATGTCAGAGGACTTGTGCTTTTATGATGCACAGTTAAGGGACTCACGGGAGCATAAGCTCTGCAAGTCATTATGTGTCATTAAGTCTGTTGCTTGATAAAATGATGCCATAATGAGGTGAGGTTTATAGGAAAAAAGGGCCCTAAAAGGGAAAGGACGAAATCTAGCTGGTATAGAAGGCAAAAATCTTCAGGAGGAAAAAATAGGAGAATCTGGCTAATGTGGCAAGACTCAGCCCACCAATCTTGCCCCTCTTCAGTTACTTAATGAGCTGTATACAATTTGGCAATTTCATGACTTCCACTACATAGTTTTGATGGGATGTTATCCAAATAGGGATAATTCCCATTCTTGGCAAATAGTATCTCATGTGGCTTCCCTGGTAAATCAGCTGGTAAAGAATCCGCCTGCAATGGAGGAGACCCCAGTTTGATTCCTGGGTCAGAAAGATCCCCTGCAGAAGCAATAGGCTACCCACTCCAGTATTCTTGGGCTTCCCTGGTGGCTCAGTGGTAAAGAATCCACTTGCAATGTGGGAGACCTGGGTTCAATCCCTGGGTTGGGAAGAGTCCCTGGAGGAGGACATGGCAACCCACCCCAGTATTCATGCCTGGAGAATCCCCATGGACAGAGGAGCCTGGCAGGCTACAGTCCATAGGGTCACAAAGAATCGGACACAACTGAGTGACTAAACACACACAGTGGCTGACTGGCCATTTTCAGTCAGCACAATGAATGGATCATCCACTAGGAAAATTGAATTACTGAAGGGAGATAGTCAGCCCCCTTTACTGAACACTTGTACTCAGAAGCTTTTCTGTTCTTGAACTTGAAAGACACATGCTATCATACATAGCAGTGCTGCTGTGTTGGAATCAAAGCAAAGTAATCATGCCTGCCCCCATTGCATGCCAGTTGCTACTCTTAGTGTAGTTTAGCTTTAGATTTGGGAGCAAAGTTTTTGACTGATGGTCTTTTGAAACCCTATTTCCTTGCTTGAAGAGGATCTGCTAATCTAGTCTTGCATTTGTTTCTCTATTTTATATCCTGTTTTTAAACATCTCAGGCACCATTGTATATGCTTTGCAAACATTCACTCATTTAATCCTTATAAGGACTTACAGGTAGGGTGTATTATTAGCCTCATTTTGCAGATGGGGAAAGTAAAGCACAGAGAAGGTAAGTAACTTCCTCAGCATCACATAACTAATGAGTCATGAAGCCAGGATTTGAACTCAGAAAGTCTGGTTCCAGATTACCAGCCTAACCACTGTGTCCACTGCCCTTTACCTGTCTCTTCATTCCTTTACTTTCTCTCTTTCACTACCGTACTTGATTGGGATGTTCTGCCTTTATTATTTCAGGTGGAACAATTTTGTCAGCGTGTTTGCTCTTGACTTTTGGGCAGAATGGAAGGGTAGAGGTGAGATGTGAGAGTGTCAGGAGACAGGGAGGCTGGGAAGAGCCACAGTCACCATGTAGCCAATGCAACAGCTTTCCTTTTGTAGATTTCTCTTCAGAGTGGAGTCAGAGGCCTGGATTCAAATCCTAGTACCATCACTTATCGACTCTGGGGCCTTGCCTTTATTGCTTCTGTCTTCATTTCACAGACTCCTTTTCTACAAATTGGAAATTGATTATAGTGCTTACCTTGAAGGCTTGTTGTGGGGATTGCATGGAACAGTCTTGACACACAATAATTGCTCAGTAAACATTAGCCAGAATAGTGATTATTGTGATGGCTATATCAATTTCAGGCATGATTTGTCATGTAAGACACAGGTATCAGAGAATAGGTTGTGTTTAGCTTTCAACAGAGGCCACACTCAGGACAAATTTTTCTAGAAAAAGTTGGCAACTGATGGTGGTTGACTGATAAGGGAATGGAAAATATATATGTAATCTTAGGAGAAAGACTACTCTGCTTCTATATTTTAATGGTGAAATGTCTCTCTCTAACATATTGACTAGAGGAATAAGGAATAATATTAGAAATTGACATTGCAAAATGAGTCTCAAAAATGCCTGACACACAGTAGGTACTCAACAAATGTTACCTTCTACTTATATCCTATACTGCACAACCCCTACATGTCACTGTTTATTTCTCACATCTGCAAACCTTGGCTCTAGTGAAACCACAATGACTGCATTCTTGTTCTCACTCTGTGCCTTTGCTCACCTTAGTATTCCTGTGTGGAATGCCTTCAACTCTTCTTTCCATGATTCTAAGTCCTACACATACTCCAAGAGCCTGGTCAAATATGACGTCCTCCCTGAAGCATTTCTGAGCCACACAAGCCTGTGTAAGGGTGAAGGTGAATTGAGAGAAGGCACTGTGTAAGCAGGAACCAATTTACTGCCTTCCAGAGCCCCCAGTTTCAGTTGTCCTTCCTGAAGAAGACAGATGACAGTACCTCAACAGTGAACCCAGTGGAACTTGAGGCAGACTGACTCAAAAATAGACTGTGTCCTCCCCCAGAAGACTCTTGACAGTAGTTTTTCAGTGTCCCTCAGGCTTTAGAATCCATGCTGGGGAAGAGAAGGGAGGGAGCTTAGAAGTAGACTGGGATTTGGATCTAGTACCAAATTTGATGAAGAAGTCACAGGATGGGAGTGCATTTACCTGACACCATCTGGAATAAATTGATTGCCAGAGATTAAGCTGGAAGTCCGGAATCACCAGGCTGAATCTAGTGGCTCAGATGATAAAGAAGCTGCCTGCAATGCAGGAGACCCAGGTTCGATCCCTGGGTCAGGAAGATCCCCTGGAGAAGGGAATGGCAACCTACTTCAGTATTTTTGCCTGGCGAATTCCATACACAGAGGAGCCTGGCAAGCTACAATCCATGGAGTCACAAAGAGTTGGACACGACTAAATGACTAATACCTTCATGAGAATCATAAATCACGATAGACTCTACAAAGGATACTCTTACTCATGGGAATTTTGAAGACTGTCAAACTGAAATTCCATGCCTGTTGCCAATCAGATGCTTTTCAGGTATGAAATTTGTTCAGAAAAATTATCTAAAATTTGGAAATAAGACCAAAGGATGATTATGTATCCTTTCAGTAACATGCAGGAGTTTTTTCTACAGGCCCATCCAAGGATTATTTAATTCTAGAAGGAAATATACCTTTGTTTGATTTAGTATTTGCTCTTGACTGAGGCCTACTCTCTGAGAGATTATATGATAACTTCATATTTTTTGGTCTGTTTCAGATGTAAATGAAGTGATGGAATCAAATGCCATGATCTAAGTTTTTTGAGTGTTGAGTTTTAAGCCAGCGTTTTCACTCTCCTCTTTCACTTTCATCAAGAGGCTCTTTAGTTCCTCTTCACTTTCTGCCATAATAGTAGTGTCATCTTTATATCTGAGGTTATCGATATTTCTCCCTGAAATCTTGATTCCAGCTTGTGCTTCATTCAGTCCAGTCTAGGATTTTGCATGATGTACTCTGCATATAAGGTAAATAAGCAAGGTGACAATATATAGTCTTGACGTACTCTTTCCCAATTTGGAAACAGTCTGTTGTTCCATGTCCAGTTCTAACTGTTGCTTCTTGACCTGCATACAGATTTACAGAAAGTAGGTAAGGTGATCTGGTATTCCCATCTCTTGAAGAATTTTTCACAGTTTGTTGTGATCCACACTGTCAAAGGCTTTAGCATAGTCAATGAAGCAGAAGTAGATGTTTTTCAGGAATTCTCTTGGTTTTTCTATGATCCAGCAGATGCTGGCAATTTGATCTCTGGTTCCTCTGCCTTTTCTAAACCCAGCTTGAACATTTGGAAGTTCTTGGTCCCATCACTTCATGGCAAATAGATGGGGAAACAATGGAAACAGTGACAAACTTTGTTATCTTGGACTCCAAAATCACCACAGATGGTGACTGCAGCCTTGAAATTAAAAGACACTTGCTCCTTGGAAGAAAAGCTATGACCAGCCTAGACAGCATATTAAAACACAGAGACATTACTTTGCTGACAAAGGTCCATCTAGTCAAAGCTGTGATTTTTCCAGTAGTCATGTATGGATGTGAGATTTGGAGTATAAAGAAAGCTGAGCACCAAAGAGTTGCTGCCTTGAACCGTGGTGTTGAAGAAGACTCTTTGAGAGTCCCTTGGGCTGCAAGGAGATAAAACCAATCCATCCTCCCACCTTCAATCTTTCCCAGCACCAGGGCCTTTTCCAACGAGTCGACTCTTTGCATCAGGCGGCCAAAGTATCGGAGTTTCAGCTTCAGCATCAGCCCTTCCAGTGAATATTCCGGACTGATTTCCTTTAGGATTGACTTGTTTGATCTCCTTTGCAGTTTAAGGGACTCTCAAGAGTCTTCTCCAGCACCACAGTTCAAAAGCATCAATTCTTCAGTGCTCAGCCTTCTTTATGACTCAACTCTCACATCTGTACATGAGTACTGGAAAAACCATAGCTTTGACTATACTCATCTTTGTTTGCAAAGTGATGTTTCTGCTTTTTAATACACTGTCTAGCTTTGTCATAGCTTTTCTTGCAAGGAGTAAGCATCTTTTAATTTCATGGCTGCAGTCCACAGTGATTTTGGAACTGAAGAAAATAAAGTCTTTCACTGTTCCCATTTTTTCCCCATCTATTTGCCATGAAGTGATGGGACCAGATGCCATGATCTTAGTTTTCTGAATGCTGAGGCTTAAGGCAGCTTTTTCATGCTCCTCTTTCACCTTCATCAAGAGGCTCTTTAGTTCTTCTTTGCTTTCTGCTCTTAAGGTGGTGCCATCTGCATATCTGAAGTTATTAATATTTATCCCAGCAGTCTTGATTCCAGCTTGAGCTTCATCCAGCCCAGCATTTCACATGATGTACTCCGCATATAAGTTAAATAAGCAGGGGGACAGTATATAGCCTTGACACACTCCTTTCTCAATTTGGAACCAGTCCATTGTTCCATGTCTGGTTCTAACTGTTGCTTCTTGACCTGCATTCAGATTTCTCAGAAGGCAGGTAAGGTGGTCTGGTATTCCTATCTCTTCAAGAATTTTCCACAGTTTGTTGTGATGCACACAGTCAAGGGCTCTAACGTAGTCAATGAAGGAGAAGTAGATGTTTTTCTGGAATTTTCTTGCTTTTTTTTTTTTCTATGATCCAATGGATGTTGGCAATTTGCTCTCTGATTCCTCTGCATTTTCTAAATCCAGCTTGAACATTTGGAAGTTCACAGTTCATGTACTGTTGAAGCCTAGCTTGGAGGATTTTGATCATGAACTTGCTAGCATGTGAAATGAGTGCAGTTGTGCGGTAGTTTGTACATTCTTTGGCATTGCCTTTCTTTGATGTTAGAATGAAAATTGACCTTTTCCAATCCTGTGGCCACTGCTGAGTTTTCCAAATTTGTAGCACTTTAATAGCATCATCTTTTAGGATTTGAAATAGCTTAGCTGGAATTCCATCACCTCCACTAGCTTTGTTTGTAGTGATACTTCTTAAGGCCCACTTGACTTCACACTCCAGAATGTCTGACTCTAGATGAGTGACCACACCATCGTGGTTATTTTGGTCATTAAGACATTTTTTGTACATGGTAGAGCTCACATAGTAGAGCTGTGTAATTGCTCTCCAATTTGAAGAAGCAGTGCTATGGTTGACTTATGCTTTGGTGAGGAAGTTGAACTGGATGGTCACATGGAAAAAAGTGTGTTTTTCTGTGTTATAGGATGATTGGAGTCTTTCAAACATAAAAATAAATTTCAACAGGATAAAATTCTGTCGGAGCAATGGAATGGAAATATGAGATGAAGCAGAAAAAGAAATACTGTAAAAATTTTTTGTATCCTAAAAAAAAGCAAATGGTACTAGGTATCAAATGGTATTTGGACTCTGTTGGATATATTTAAATAAATGATGTGTCTGCTTTAATTGAAAATGTCCATATTTATAATGCTTTGGTAACTAACCTTTGTAAATATTTAAATTTGTGATGAAAAACGTGAGATGTCAACTTAAAAATGGATGAGGAAGTTACATGGGTTTTCAAACTTCTTTTAAGCAACATGGCAGTTGAATTTTGAATATTATGATTTGTAAATGGGAGGGATCCTGACTACTTAGTCACTTTTTAATCTTTGCACTTACTGCAGTACCCCGAATATACAAAGTTCTCAGTCTCCATCTGGGGAATGAAGATGCAAGGCCAGTGATGCACTGTGAGAGGCTGTGCACTGAAAGCCCAAGGCCACAGAGAGGACTTCATCAGGACCAGTGCACTGAACTTTCCATCCTTCCAGCTTCATTTCCTCTGCTCAGAAAATAAGAATCTAGAAGGGTTGGTTACCTGATTCTGCCAATAGACTAAAATAATTTTAACGATATTAATTGTTGTAATCATGGTATCTTATAGCAGAGAAACCCGCTATAGACATCAGCTCATTATATCCCCGGATGGGGAATATGGCCTTTCCTTTCTATTTTTCTTGACATAAAACATTATATTAGTTTCAGGTGTACAATACAATGATTTGATACTTGTATATATTGTGAAATGGTCACCACAATGTCTAGTTACCATCCATCACCATTCATAGTTATAGTTACAGATTTTTTTTCTTCCATTGAGAATTTTTAAGATCTATTCTGCTGGCAACTTTCAAATATATTCTATAGTATTATTAACTATGGTCACTATGCTGTATATTACATCCCCAGGGCTTATTTATATCATAACTGAAAGTTTGTACATATTGACCCCTTCATCCATTTTGCCCACCCCCACTTTTGGCAACCACCAGTCTGTTCTCTGTGGGTTTGGTTTTTTAGATTCCATGAATAAGTGAGATCACTTATTTGTTCGATATTTGTTCTTCTCTGTCTGACCTATTTCTCTTAACATAATGCCCTCAAGGTCCATTTGTGTTGACAGATGGCAATGTTTCCCTTTTTTATGGCTTAATAGTTTTCCATTGTGTTTACAGACCACATCTTTATCCATTCATTTATCAATGGACACTTAGATTGCTTCTACATCATGTTTATTCTAGATAATACTGGAGTGAACATAGAGGTGCAGATATCTTTTCAAGTTACTGTTTTGGTTTTCTTCAGATAGATACCCAGAAGTGGAACTGGGTAGTTCCATTTACCTTTGGTACTTCTGTTTACATTTCCTTTATTTTGGTTCTCATTGGCTATGGGCTTTCATCAAGCTGATTTCTCCGCCTCGAATAATGCTACATGGCTTGTGCAAGGGTTAATAACTTGGTGAAGGAGGTAAGGACTGGGGCAAGAAGGAGAAAAAAGGACTTTCCAGCTCAAGTATTCTTTACTCAAGACTGTTGTGAGTGCAGCAGGGGGTCATTGATTTCAATCCATACCGGTGACAAGTGCAATTTCCTTGTGGTTCAGCCATCCATCCATCCATTCATTTAATAAACATATATTAAATGCTCACTTTGTGCAAGATCTTGGGATGAAGAGATAAATAATACCCACAAGGACATTTCAGAAGAGGGAAACAGATCAGTAAGTAAATGCATATAGGGGAGTAGAGCCTGTTTTCACTCTACAACCTCCCAGCCTGGAGATGAAATGCTTTTACCATTTTCATCAGAAGGTGGGAGAACACAGGCTCAGAGCCTTGTCTTTCTTCAACTGCTCAAGTGAATCAAGAAAGGCCTCAGCATTCTCTAGAGTATGTGCTCTTCAAACATATAAGCCAAAGTATGGGGTAAAACTCAGTAGAATTAATGTGAGCCGGGTTCCTGGACTTTTTCCTTTTGCTTTCAAAGGTCAGCAAATTTAATGTGGAATACGCGTGGGGAAAAGTGAGCTTAGGAAAGAATGAAAGAAAAATTCAAATACTATCCAAGGTGGATGAAAGGAACTAGCTATGCTTTATATTCAATGAGGCCATATAATTGGGGTCAGGGGTTATAAGGGGTGGGCATAATATGTCTGCTAGGCTCACACTTCTGTTGAGTGGCAATCTGAATCCTAATGGCATTTAACCTGATTCAGGGAACCCTGCCTATTATCCTGCTGTAGTTTTTAACAGCATGCCCTTTTGCTCTCAAAAGTGCCCTAAGTTAGCAGTCAAATTATACCACCATGGTAGTAACTCAAGAAGGGAAAGTCAAGCCCCATATCCATTCCCCATGGAGAAGTATGACCAAAATATGTTTGTTATTAAAATCTTTCATGTTAACATTTTGCTTCTGTGGGAAGTTGTAAATCTGCTGGAACTATGCAGTCCAACAAACATTGTTTCTGTGGGGCTTGTGAGAAGAGAGCAAAGGAGACAGAAAAATGAGTAGGATAGAGGCCTGCTCCAGAAGAGATTATGGTGACAGATAATCTGACAGAGGTGACATATAAAGAATAATATGTGCTTGAGACACTAAAGGCTTACATCCTTGGAACTAAAATGCTGGAGCAAGAAGGGACCTGGGGCTAATCTTACCTCCTCACTTTACAGTTGAGGATGCTGTTTGCCTGGGTTCACATAGCCTTTGCCTGGGACTGTCCCTGTTTATGCCTACTGTCCTGGCATACCTACTAATAGTACATGCTTAAGTAGTCGCTCAGTCCTGTCTGACTCTGTGTGACCACATAAACTGTAGCCTACCAGGCTCCTCCATTCATGGGATTTTCCAGGCAAGAGTACTGGAGTGGGTTCCCATTTCCTTCTCTAGGGTATCTTCCCAACCCAGGGATCAAACCCGGGTCTCCAACACTACAGGCAGACGCTTTACCGTCTGAGCCACCAGGAAAGCTCCTACTAATAGTATCCCCCTTCAATTCAACAATGTTCTGATTTAGATGATAAATGATATGGTTCCTCTACTGTAGGGAGCGGAGTCTCTTGACTCTGAACAATATCTCTCCACTATGGCACTATTGACATTTGGCGCTAGATAGCTCTTCATTTTCAGGGGCTGTGTCCTTTTCATTGAAGGATAGTAAGCAGAATCCCACTCAAGGCCAGTAGCAGCTTCTCTCCCAGCTGTGACATCAAAATTGCCTCGAGACATTGCCAGATGTCCCCCGGGAGGCATAATCACCCTCGCTGAGAACATCTGCCCTAGACAATGACCTTGACAATAGTCAGCCAGACTTTACCAGGCTGCCACAAAATGCTAAAATATATCCTATCAAGAATACATTTATTTGCTTCTCTGTTTTTTGAACTCTTAATATGACAGCCTCAAGAAAACTATTCAAAGCAAATACTTTACTCAGAAAATATTTCCAAAAAGCCATCAAATGGAATTGTTGTTTCCCATGTAAATTAATATTTTCTGTGAACAGAAACACAAAGGGTATTGAATCAGAAGTGTTGGTGAACAACTGCACAACAGGTTAAACATCATATGAATTGCTATTTTAACCTGTTGCCTAAGTGAAAAATAAAAAGGAGAGAGGATAGTAAAATTCTATAATACTTTGAACCTACTTTTAAAGTGATATTTCTGAGTATTTTTTAAAATAAATTGGAAGAGACTGTGCTGCCCCAAACCATGAAATTGATACTCTTTTCACACACCCCCACTTTCAACACTTCCTTCTCCTATAGTCTCTCCAACTTGGCATTATTATATTAAATTTTGCTGTAATGAAAAAGACAGCTCTTCTCAAACAAGAATAGTTTATTGAGTCAAGCAATATATACTCAGTAGTTGCATGACAGGCTGCTCCAGTGTGGAGATGCATTGGTGATCCCTAGTCACTATCCTTGAGATGCCCAGTGTCTAATGGGAACTCATTCATGGCTAGGTGGACATCATTGATAATATTTAGCACGTGGTGGTTCTCAGACATACACACAACCACCAAACAAACAGCCATCTATAAAATGAGGGTGTGATTGTAAAGGCACCTTCAAGTTTGGATCTTTTATGATGATTTAATCAAATCCAGGGTCTGGGTAAATCTTGCTGAAGTATCAGGATGTCCTCTCTGTTGTTTAAATACTAATGATACTTAGAAGACCCCACCACCAGCATCATCACCTTTTTCTTCATACCTATCAGTTGGCAAGAGGGTCAAACATGTATCCACTCTTCTACTTACTGGGATTATTAAAACTAATCTAAGCATGGAAGTATGTACAGAACAAAAACTTTAAATGACATCTTGACTTAAGGACTGTTATTAAAGTTAAGTCCTCTCACATTCAGAGTGATTACTAGGTATTAACGATAGGAAGAAATACTTCCTTTTAAAAATTTTGATGGTTGCTTTCTCTTCACCCCCAAATAACTGGGGTTAATCTTTGATAATAAAGGGAGAGAACCTATGATTCCTTCTAGTGTGTGAAGTTGAGGGAAATTCAACATGAACATTCAGCCTACTAATGAGTTTGTAGTAGGTCATGTGTCTATTCATCTGGGTAATGTCATGTGCAGTTAATGACTCAATAGTCTAATTGGCTCTTGATCGAGTTAATGGTAAGCTGAATAGTTGGATCTGAATCCCAATTAGAACAGTGAGTAGAAAATAACATATGTGTAAGTTTTGTGACCGGTGAGTTTGAGGAATAAGAAGAAAGGGAAAAAAGCAAATGCTTTTCTCTCTAGAAAAGAGTGGCACAGACAGAAACTGTCTTCCTCTCTCCCATTGCTTTACCTCCACTCGAAGGAGAAGCAGAGAGGAGCTCTGGTGATGAGGGGCTAGAAGGGAAAGGGGGAAGACAATTTCTGCCTGGCATAGATATTACATTTCGGGAAAGATTACTCTGCATTTCCCCTTCATATTTAAAAAAATCCTACCTACTCATCCTCTTAGTATCTGACCATTCTAGAAGCCTGATATACAATGATGATGCAGACTTAGCATCCTGATGAAAGCAATACTGGGTACTGGTTCTAAACATATTATTGGTAGCCTTATCATGCTCTGAAACTGTTTGCAAAGTTATCAGGTATTTGAAGCAGGATGAACTGTCCAATCAGAATGAGTTGATACTTCAATAATGAAGTAGAACAATAATGAAATTATTACGTAGAACAATAATGGTAATAATATCAGCTGCAGATTATAAGACTTCAGTGTGTATTCCTTTTTTGATAAGTACCTTTTACCCCTTTGGTTCCTCGGAGTATTACACTGAAACATTGTAATACATGGCAAGGCTAAAAGCATAGTGAGTCTACCATTTAAGAATACATTGCTCCATCTGTTTGTGTCCTCTTTGATTTCTTTCATCAGCGTTTTATAGTTTTCTATATACAAGTCTTTTGTTTCTTTAGGTAGAAATAAACTATAAAACACTGATGAAAGAAATCAAAGAGGACACAAACAGATGGAGAAATGTGCCGTGTTCGTGGATTGGAAGAATCAATATAGTGAAAATGAGTATACTACCCAAAGCAATCTATAGATTCAATGCAATTCCTATCAAGCTACCAGAGGTCTTTTTCAGAGAATTAAAACAAATAATTTCACAATTTGTATGGAAATCCAAAAAACCTCGTATAGCCAAAGCAATCTTGAGAAAGAAGAATGGAACTGGAGGAATCAACCTACCTGACTTTAGGCTATACTACAAATCCACAGTCATTAAGACAGTATGGTACTGGCACAAAGACAGAAATATAGATCAATGGAACAAAATAGAAAGCCCAGAGATAAATCCACGCATCTATGGACACCTTATCTTTGACAAAGGAAGCAAGAATATACAATGGAGAAAAGACAACCTCTTTAACAAGTGGTGCTGGGAAAACTGGACAGCCACTTGTAAAAGAATGAAACTAGAACACTTTCTAACACCATACACAAAGATAAACTCAAAATGGATCAAAGATCTAAGCATAAGACCAGAAACTATAAAACTCCTAGAGGATAACATAGGCAAAACACTCTCTGACATAAACCAAAGCGGGATACTCCATGATCCACCTCCCAGAATATTGGAAATAAAAGCACGAATAAACAAATGGGACCTAATTAAAATTAAAAGCTTCTGCACAACAAAGGAAACTATAAGCAAGGTGAAAAAACAGCCTTCAGAATGGGAGAAAATAATAGCCAATGAAGCAATGGACAAACAATTAATCTCAAAAATATACAAGCAACTCCTGCAGCTCCATTCTAGAAAAGTAAACGACCCAATCAAAAAGTGGGCCAAAGAACTTAACAGACATTTCTCCAAAGAAGACATAAAAATGGCTAACAAACACATGAAAAGATGCTCAACATCACTCATTATCAGAGAAATGCAAATCAAAACCACAATGAGGTATCACTTTACACCAGTCAGAATGGCTGTAATCCAAAAATCTACAAGTAATAAATGCTGGAGAGGATGTGGAGAAAAGGGAACTCTCTTACACTGTTGGTGGGAATGCAAGCTAGTACAGCCACTATGGAAAACAGTGTGGAGGTTCCTTAAAAAACTGCAAATAGGCCTGCCATATGACCCAGCAATCCCACTGCTGGGCATATACACCGAGGAAACCAGAATTGAAAGAGCCACATGTACCCCAATGTTCATCGCCGCATTGTTTACAATAGCCAGGACATGGAAGCAAACTAGATGCCCATCAACTGACGAATGGATAAGAAAGCTGTTTTACATATACACAATGGAATATTACTCAGCATTAAAAAAAATTCATTTGAATCAGTTCTACTCAGGTGGACGGAACTGGAGCCCATTATCCAGAGTGAAGTAAGCCAGAAGGAAAAACAACAATACAGTATATTAACACATATATATGGAATTTAGAAAGACGGTAATGAGAACCCAACATGCGAGACAGCAAAAGGAATGCAGATGTATAGAACAGACTCGTGGACTCTGTGGATGAGGGTAAGGGTGGGATGATATGGGAGAATGGCATTGAAACATGTTAATTATCATATATGTAATCAATCGCCAGCCCAGGATTGATGCTCAGGGCTGGTGCATCGAGATTTCCCTGGGGGAGAGAGGAGGGAGGGGGGTTCTGGAGGGGGAGCATATGCAAACCCATGGTGATATCATGTCATTGTATGGCAAAACAACAACAACAAAAAAGAATACATTGACTACAGGTAACAAAACTCAACTTCTAAATGCCATGTAAAGTGTGAAGTCCTTTTCAAATGTTGTTTATTATCTATACAGCAGCCTTGCACGATAGTTTTTTTTTGTCCCCAATAAGCACAAAGTAGTTAACTGACTTGCCCAAGGACACCACCTTAAAATAATAACTTTGCCTGGTACTTTTCAAATCATCAAAAGTTATAACATTGCTTAAGAATACAAAACTTCTAAATCAGTACGGAAAATTCAGGACTAATCTCTATGTGGCCTAAAGAAAAGCTCAGACAGGCAAGTTCCTAAGTGGAACAGAGGCCCAGGGACAAGGTTATTGTTTAGTTAGGAGTACTCAGGGGATGAGTATTTTGTACTTATTACAAACAGATTCCTGAAGGTAAGGATTACTTAGAGATAGGGATGGTTGGGTATAGGGATCACCTGTGTCCATCTGTGGTAGATAACATAGATTGTCTCAACACCCGTGTCCAGTAGCTTTCACCCTGCCTTCTTTTGTTATCGAGGCTATAGAGCCTGAAACCATATTTTCTAATGAGATATGAGTGGACATCTACTTAGGGTGGTTCTGAGAAAGCTTTGCTTTCTGAACATAAGAGGAGACCATCAGCTGCCGTGGTCCTCTATCCTTTCTTCCTGCCAGGAATGTAGACTTAACATATGAAGCTGCACCAGCCATCTTACAACCCCGAGGAGACTAACAGTCATGGAGCGGAGAAAGATAAGAGCTGGGACTTTGATGATACCATCTGCCTCACATTGCCTGCCTTTGAACTGCTTGTCACATGAGAAAGATGAACTCCTATTTGTTTCAGCAACCGTAAGTTGAGTTTCATGTTATTTACTATTGAATGCATTCCAAGTTGACATCCCATCCATGGGATAAGCCTCACCTTCCCCCATGATGCTTTAATATAATAGCCTGATGAACCAAAGGAAAAAAAATATTGTACCTGTCAGAAAAACAATAGGGAGTGAAGCTTTGTAATGTATAATCAGCTTTGTAAATTGGGAAGCATAAGTCATGCTCACAAATTGTGAAACATAAATTTGTATGTATCCACAACAGTATAAGAATGATAAATGCATAGAAACACACAAAAAGAAGAAAACAGCCTGTAGATTAGATTGCTATCCACCACATAGTCACTCTTTCCCACTCCATGTCCCCAAAACTCCTTGGAAAAAGTGTATTTCATTTCCACATGGATGTTAAACTTGGCCATGTGACTTGCTTTGGCCAGTGGGTTGTGGGCAGAAGTGACAGCCATAGTCTAGGCATGAAAAGATACCAGGTGTTTCTGCCCTGCACTCTTGCACTTCTGGCTTCACCATGAGAAGAACATACCTTGAGTAAGCTGCTGATCTAATGAGGATGAGAGGTATGTGGAGCTGAGATGAACGGAACCAAGAGCTGGAGTCAAGCCCAGCCAAACTCTTACTGACTTCAGGACGCATGAGTAAGAAGTAAGTATTTGTTACTATACATCCCTGGGTTTTGAGGGAGGTTGCTATGCAGCACTAGTATTGTAATAGCTAACTGATACACCCCTGAGAGCATAATCTCACAAAGTAAACTATAGTCATTTTAATTTTTTAAACAAATATTAGTATTGTAACGACCTATAACAACATTCTATGTGCATGCTAAGTTACCTCACTCATGTCCAGCTCTTTGCGAGCCTATGGACTGTAGCCCACCAGGCTCCTCTGCCTATGAGATTTTCCAGGCAAGATTACTGGAGTGGGTTGCCATGTCCTCCTCCAGGGGAATCTTCCCCACCCAGGGATCAAACTCACGTCTTCTGCAGCTCCTGCTTTGCAGGAGGGTTCTTTACTGCTGAGCCACTAGGGAAGTCCAACAGCATTGTAAGTGGAACCCTATTTATTAATAAATTAAAAGACAATGTTTACAAAGACATATTTTTACTCATTAAATTAGTCATTTCCTTAGTCCCATTACTTCAGCAACTAGGTATCTCCCTGAATTTAGCCAGGTAAAGTTTATGTTCTGTTTCTTCCTCACCAAAACTATAGCTTTATTCTTTGGATCTGCTTTTGTCCTTATTCTATTAGTTATGCTGTGATTAATAGTACCTATTCTTTAAATCTTTGTTTAACTAGATGAAAGAAAACCTCTCTTATAAAACAAACAAAAGCAAACTATTGGACAGAGAAATGTTTTCTTTGCTTGAAAGTAATATTTATTCTCAATTCTATTAGTTTTTATTACGGTGTAACAAATTATCCTAAAACTTAGAGGATTAAAATAATAAACAATAAGCTGTTTCAGTACATTAAGGATTCAGGAGTGGTTTGCTGGGTGATTCTAGCTCAGGGTCTCTCATGAGGTTGCAGTCAAGATGTCATCCAGGAATGAACTTCCAGGAATGGCTTCACAGGGGCTGGAGGATCCACTTCCACTTACAGCTTACTCATAATGCTCTTGCCATGTGGACCTCACCACAGGCTACTGAGTGTCCTCATGACATGGCAACTAGTTTCCCCAAAACAAGAAATCTCAGAGAGCAATGTCTCTTATGAACCTAATTTTAAAAATCACTTTGCCTCAGTTCCACAGTATCCTATTGGTTACCCAGTCAAACCTGCTAAGGATGGGAGAGGACTCTGTAAGGGTGGGAATACCAGAAAGCAGGATCATGGGGAGCCATGTTAGAGGCTGGCTACCACACTTTCTCATACATGTTTTTCAACTCTCTCAGACTGCTCCAATCATCTCCTCAAAATAGATTTATAATTTAAAGTAGAGATTATCAGTCCCCCGTCTTGGAGACGTTTGGCAGTGTCTGGGCACTTTTTTTTGTCTCCTGGCATCTAGTGAGTAGAAGCCAGGGGTGCAGCTAAACATCCTATGAATGTAAAGGACTTTTCCCCATTACAAAGAATTATTCAACACAAAATATCAGTGGAGGTAAGGCATAGAAACACTGCATTTAAGCTATTACAGTCTGTTAAAATTTTAAACACTTTCCCCTTACAAATCCTCCAATATATCATATAAACACTGCTTTTCATTTCAGTCAAGTATAATCAAATTAAGCAAAATTGAGTTATTGTGGTGTGTGATCAAATTGCAGGTGCACAAGCAGAAGGCAGTGAACAGGAGAAATGAATTTGGCCAAAACACACACACACACACACGCATACACACCTCCCCTGAAAAGCTGGGGTCCAGAGAGGGCTTTCCCTTTTGTGTGATATACTTGCTACATTTGCCAAAAAAAAAAAAAAAATAACCAGCAAACAATTGCTATTACATTGAGAACTCCCTGCCAACAACTAGAAACAGCCCTAGCTTAGTGACACTGAATTCTGAGAGTCAGTAGAGGATTTTAAAGACAAGCAAAAGAAGAATAAGAAATAAATTTAACAGAGTTTTATTGACAACTTACTCCTTACAGAGCTTTTTCTATAACTCTTGACAAGTCTTCTCTGTATCCAAGGTTTGACTGAGTGCTTAAAAGGGGCTGAGATAATAAATTCACAACACAGTAACTGGTTATGTCTGAGACTGATCTCCTTTCTTAGAAGCCTGGGAGGAGTGATTATTAAGCAAACTGCTAGATTTGGAGGCAGCCTGAGGACTCTCTGTGCTCACCAACAATTAGGGAGATAAGATCAGCTTGAACTCTATAATCTTCGTTGAACAAACCATGAAGAACTGAACTGGGTTCTGGGCAATGTTCAGAGCCACTGGGACAATGGAAAAAAGTGTCAGATTACACCAGATCCCCTGAGTGTCCCTAGGCTAGGACATGGGTAATGGTTCTTCAGGAAAGGAAAAATATTTATGTATCTTTGCATTGAAAGTTTCACTGCTTGATGAATATATATGCCTGTATTCTTATACTTATTTTAAAAAATATGACTTCATAAATAACTATAATATATATATAATATATATACTCTCATATATATATATATATAAAATGATTTTCTTCTTTTCCACATTAGAAGCCATGTGAAGCATTGGGAAGAATAAAATAATTCTTAGAGATTGGGGAACCTATAGTGAGGGGAAGCCATTATTTCATTCCCCAGTTTGGCATCTGCTTCAGCAGCAGAGGTGGGGGTGGAGAAGAAGAGCGAAACATTAACTTGTATGGAGACAGATTGCAGGTGTGATTGAGATAAGGATCTTGACAGTATCACTGGGCTGAAATCTAGGTGTCAGCAGAACAAGACTCTAGGGATGGTCCATTCCTCACCTCTTAGAGCTTCTGGAGACTGCTGGCTTCCTTGGTTTGTGGCTGTATCATTCTTGTCACCACTTTTGTGGTCACATTGCTTCCTCTTCTTTCATCTATCAAATCTCCCTCTACCTCCCTCTACATATGATTGCATTTAGTGCCCACCCTGATAATCCTGAATATTCTATTCAGCTCAAGATTCTTACTTTAATCACAGCTGCAAAGATCTTGCTGTCCTATAAGGCAATATTTACAAGGATCCAGAGATTAGGACCTGACATATTTTGGGGTGGTATATTTTTCAGCCCACCATACCCAATATGTTGTCCCACCCCTGCTCCTTCCGGGGTTCAGCCCCCCGCCTATTTATCTACACACACACACACCCCCTGTTTCTCCACCTCTCCCCCTTTCTTTCTTGATAGAGCTGATGACCCGTATCTTTAGCCTTCATTAGCCTGGCAAGCGCAGACCTGTAGTGGCAGAGCTGGCGGTGCAGTAGGTTTTTGTATACACTTCTAATGCAGCAAAGAAAGGAAAAAAAGCAAAGGGTAAAGTTTCCTGAATTGAAAGAAGTTAAATAGTGCTGTTTTGCTATGTGAAGAAATTGCATGGTATAGTTGAGAAGTTCTTATTAAAAAAAATGAGTACAGAGACATCTTACCAGGGAAGAAGCTAATAATAATCACTTGTCTCCAAAGGTAAGCCTTGATTCATCCCTTTTGGGTGGAATTCCATAAGCTAAAATATAAATGCTTCCTAAGAGTCTAGAAGATGCTGTCCCGTCTTACCCTCACACCTGTCTGTCCAGGAGACATACTTATTTTCAGTCAATAAGGAAACAAGGAGCTCATTCTGAAACTGTGAAAGTCAGAAATTAAATGTATATTATTTATCTGATGCTCAATTCCGCACTTTTCATGTGGCTCTTTAGCTACAGTTGAAAGGCTGTCTATTGCTCAGTGAGTGTTATTAAATGTAGAACTGACATATCTAGTCATAGGAGCAGCACTTCTGAAATCTGTATGCCTTAGAAGTATAAAAAAGATAAAGAAAAATATTCAGCTACATAGAAATGAAGGAAGAGTTTATTTTAGGGGAAAAAAAAGATTAAAGCCAGAACAGCTCTGAGGTTGTTTAGTAAACCTATTCCATTTAATCATAAGGAAACTGAACTGAGGCCCAGAAAGATAGCACCATGTATCAGTCAGCCACTACTGCATAACAAACGACTGCAGACTGTTAGCAGGTTAGAACAAGCATGTATTTAAGTAATGCTCCTATGGGCATTTGTTGATTTGAGGTTTCCCTGATCTAGGTTTTTGTGCTTAGGGTAGTTCTGTTTCACATTTTAGGTCTTTGGGTTTGCTCCAAATGACTTTGTCCCAGTGGGCCAACTGGAGTAGGTTTTTCTCATGGTAATGGTGAACGCAGCATTCAGAAAACCAAGGTCATGGCATCTGGTCCCATCACTTCATGACAAATAGATGGGAAAACAATGGAAACAGTAACAGACTTTATTTTGGGGGGCTCCAAAATCACTGCAGATGGTGACTGCAGCCATGAAATTAAAAGATGCTTGCTCCTTGGAAGAAAAGTTATGACCAACCTAGACAGCATGTTAAAATGCAGAGATATTACTTTGTCAACAAAGGCCCATCTAGTCAAAGGTATGATTTTTCTAGTAATCATATATGGATGTGAGAGTTGGAACATAAAGAAAGCTGAGCACCAAAGAGTTGATGCTTTTGAACTGTGGTGTTGGAGAAGACTCTTGAGAGATCCAACAAGTCCATCCTAAAGGAGATCAGTCCTGGGTGTTCATTGAAAGGACTGTTGTTGAAGTTGAAGCTCCAATACTTTGGCCACCTCATGTGAAGAACTGACTCATTGGAAAAGACCCTGATGCTGGGAAAGATTGAGGGCAGGAGGAGAAGGGGACGACAGAGGATGAGATGGTTGGATGGCATCACTGACTCAATGGACATGAGTTTGAGTAAACTCCAGAAGTTGATGATGGACAGGGAGGCCTGGCGTGCTGCAGTCCATCGGGTCGCAGAGAGTCAGACACGACTGAGTGACTGAACTGAACTGATGGTAAAAGCAGGAGAGAGCAAGTGGATGTGCATGAGGCATTTGAAGGTCTGGATTTGAAACTGAAACACTTGTTTCTACCCAAATGTCATTGCCTAAAGTAAGTTACATGGCCGAGCTCAAATTCAAAGGGCAGGGAAGTACTCTCTGTCCACAATGAGACTCTGCCAAGGGTATGGATTTAGTGTGGGATGAAGAATTAGGGCCAATCATTTAATCATCCATGCAAAATTTGCCTAACGTCAAAAAACTACATTATGTCTCAGTTAGGAGACTATAATTCTACTACACTGCACAACTAGTTATTTATTTGATCTGGATTTTTCTCCTTTCCAGCCACATAATTAAAAGCCATTCATAGATTTATATACTTATTGTCTGCAAAGGCATATGACACATTGATGCATGTTAAACATGGTCCTGTCATGTCAACCCAAGTTTCTCTAGCCTGTGAATGCTAAACTGGTCACATTAAAAAGAAAAGTCCAAATGTTACTTGTTTTCCAAAATCTCTTTCTGATGGCTCTTGAGAGGCCTGCTCATCTGCTTCCCCTTGACACCTCAAGAATATCTGTTTTTGGTACTGCTCACCACTACACCAGCCCCTCTAGGAGAGTGCTGATGTCCCAGCTGCCCCAGACCTAGGAACCCTCAAGTCACTCAAGTGTCACTGTGTTCCCTGTAGCCTTCATTCACAGTCCTCAGTAAGGCTGTAATACAATGTGGCTTGGATCTGCAGATTCAGAATTTCTCATAAAAATGAGTTCCTAAGTTTCCTTGTTATCCTGTCTCCTCAGAGAGTTCAGACATGAGTGCAGAGGGCCAGGCCAGGGACTTATATTCAAAAGATCATTTCTGACTCTAACTTCCTTTTCCTTCAACTAAGGATGTAATCCATTTATAAATATAAATTCACCAGACATATCTGAACCACAGTTAAAGCCTAAACTAAAAGATGAACTCTCAGATTAACATTAAAAATATTGTAGCCCAAAATGGAATTCAGCAAAGGTATAAGTCGGTCATTTCCATTAGAAGAGGGAAATTAATGATGAATAGCTGGTTTTAGTGACTTGCTTTGCAGTTGTCTTATTTTTCCCCCTTAGAAATTACTATTTGACATTTTTTAAATGATTTCTAAAATGCAGTGTGTAAGAAACTTCTCAGTTTCATGGGGCATAGCTAAATTGAATTGCAACATGGCAAACCCACTTAATTTTACTGAGAATGCATTTAGAAACAGAGTCTTTGTGCTAAAGGCTTGTACATACTCCCAAAGGTCACTTTTTTCCTGCTAAGATAAACTCTCAGCTTGGCCCTAAAGATGTAAATGAAATAGGAATTTAAACTTCAGCTTTCCTATTCAGTTGAGAAATCTGCTCGTTGCTTCCTTTGTTTAGAAAAACAAACCAGAAAGCCTATGGTAGCAAATGCTTTCCTCTTTAGGTACTACTTTGCCTAAGAAGCTCATCTGTCCGGATGCTGTACTTTTATGCTGAACTGTCTTGAAAAATATTGTCTTCTCTAATATATTCACCAAAGAGATAAAAACATAAAATATTTTTATTTTCTAAATGTAAAATTATACTAAGTATGGCCTTTCAAATTATACATGTCTACCAGATATTCTAATTCACTCTCATAGAAAAGTACGGCCTTCCCACAAATCATTTTATAAATGCTTCCTAGAAGATTCTACTGGTGAAGCAGATATGCCTCACCCATATTTAGTTGGGCCTTAGCATTTTAGTGGGCAGATCTGATTTCTAGCTGCAAAAATCTTGTCTCTTTTTCTGAGAATTATCTCTGGCCACTGAAGCCCTCTCTGTATATGTATGTTGCAGGCCAAAAATGCCAGGAAATCAATACCCCCTCTCCCAAGAGCTGTCCTTAACCAGTATCAGATGGGAACGGGTGTGTGAATACCCCAGCTCCCTTGCCCCTCTAGTAGGATAGTTCTGAGCCATGTGTTCTGCATGGTTCCTGGACTCCTTAGTGTGATTGAGTTCCAGTTGCCCACTGTGGAAAGTTGGCTGGTAACATACTTTTTATTCATTCCTTCCCTTCCCTGACACATTTCCCTACTCACGTGCCAGAATTTTCTGAATTATCTCACAAATGATTTATTTGCGCTAAAAGTCATGTCTTGGGGTCTGCTTCTGGGAAATTAAACAGGTCACATAAGATCAACAAAGGCATTACATCCTGAGAATAGCACTGAGCAGGATACTCTGGCCACTAGGAATATACAGATATGTAGGATATGGTTCCTCCTCTTATATTGTTTAGTCAAGTAGGGAAACATGGACCAAAGCATGTAAGTACAGTCTTTTGATACGTATTAACAGAGGTGCTGCATAGGATTTAAGGTCAATTTCATCACTTTCCAGACCTGTGACCTCAGTTTCATCATCTGAAAAATGGAGATAATAATAGTAATTACCCCATTGTGTGTATTAAATGAAACAATATGTATAAGGTGCCTAGGTCAGTACCACCTGGTAAGTGGTAATGGTTGAACACTAAATTGTCGAGTCGTACACTGACATACCCCTTGGGCACTCTAGTAAATTCACAAGGGTGAAGCAGAATATTTTAACGAGGAATAATTGACAAATAAAATTAGATATGGTTATACAATGTGATGATTTGATACACATTTTCATTGTGGAATGATTGCCAAGATCATGATAACTGACACATCTATCATCTCCCATAATTAACTTTTTAATGTGTGTTTGTATATGTGTGTGTGTGTGGTGAGAATGTTTAATATCTACTCTCCACAACTTTTAAATATACAATACCATCTTATTAATTCTAGTCACAATGGTGTACATTAGATCCTTAGAATGTATTCATCTCAGAACTGCAAGTTTGTACCATTTGACCTTTATTTCTCCATTTCCCCTTCTGCTCAGCCCCTCATAACCACCATTCTATTCTCTGTACTCTCTGTTTCTATGAAACCAGCTTTTTGGTTGTTGTTTTTTTTTTCCAGATTCCATGTAACTGATACTGTACAGTATTTATCTTTCTCTGTCTGGCTTATTTCACTTACCATAGAACCACCCAGGCTCGTTCATGTTGTCACAAATAGTAAGATTTCCATGTTTTATGGCTAAATAATATTTCATTATACATGTTTGTGTTGTGTATGTATACAACATTTTCTTTTTCATCCACCACACGACATGAACATTGTTTCCATGGCTTGACTGTTGTGCATAATGCTGCAGTGTACATGGGGGCACATCTGTCTCTTCAAGATATTGGTTTCCTTTCCTTTGGATATACCTAGGAGTGGAATATGCAGGATATTTTAAATTTTTTACAGAAACAGAGGGCTATGCAATGTCTTTTGGACACTATGCAAACTAAATTTCTTGATGTAGTTCAGTTTCAACATTAAATCTAGTGACAGTTTTGATAGCATGATGTCTTTGAGAAACTGGCTGTTCAGCAGTTGCTGTGGTAGAAAACAAATACTAAGTGAAAATCATTGTAAAACAAAGCAAGAGGGTGGTGGTGGCCAATCTGACAGCAAGGTTTGAGTAACTATACAATGTCCAGCAGGTAAACCCATCCCATTGGGAAGTTGGTTAGTTCAGTTTCTCAGTTGTGTCCGACTCTGTGACCCCATGAATCGCAGCATGCCATGCCTCCCTGTCCATCACCAAATCCTGGCGTCTACCCAAACCCATGACCATCGAGTCGGTGATGCCATCTAACCATTTCATCCTCTGTCGTCCCCTTCTCCTCCTGCCCCAAATCCTTCCCAGCGTCAGGGTCTTTTCCAATGAGTCAACTCTTCACATGAGGTGGCCAAAGTATTGCAATTTCAGCTTCAACATCAGTCCTTTCAATGAACACCCAGGACTGATCTCCTTTAGGATGGAATGGTTGTATCTCCTTGCAGTCCAAGGGACTCTCAAGAGTCTTCTCCAACACCACAGTTCAAAAGCATCAATTCGTCAGCACTCAGCTTTCTTTATAGTTCAACTCTAACATCCATACATGACTACTGGAAAAACAATAGCCTTGACTAGATGGACCTTTGTTGGCAAAGTAATGTCTCTGCTTTTCTGTATGCTATATAGGTTAGTCATAACTTTCCTTCCAAGGAGTAAGCGTCTTTTAATTTCATGGCTGCATTCACCATCTGCAGTGATTTTGGAGCCCCCAAAAATAAAGTCTGACACTGTTTCCACTGTTTCCCCATCTATTTCCCATGAAGTGATGGAGCCAGATGCCATGATGTTAGTTTTCTGAATGTTGAGTTTTAAGCCAACTTTTTCACTCTCCTCTTTCACTTTCATCAAGAGGCTTTTTAGTTCCTCTTCAGTTTCTGCCATGAAGGTGGTGTCATCTGCATATCTGAGGTTATTGATATTTCTCCTGGTGATCTTGATTCCAGCTTGTGCTTCTTCCAGCCCAGTATTTCTCATGATCTACTCTGCATAAAAGTTAAATAAGCAGGGTGAGAATATACAGCCTTGATGTACTCCTTTTCCTATTTGGAACCAGTCTGTTGTTCTATGTTCAGTTCTAACTGTTGCCTCTTGACCTGCATACAGATTTCTTAAGAGACAGGTCAGATGGTCTGGTATTCCCATCTCTTTCAGAATTTTCCACAGTTTATTGTGATCCATACAGTCAAAGACTTTGGCATAGTCAATAAAGCAGAAGGAGATGATTTTCTGGAACTCTCTTGCTTTTTCGATGATCCAGCAGATGTTGGCAATTTGATCTCTGGTTCCTCTGCCTTTTCTAAATCCTGCTTGAACATCTGGAAGTTCACGGTTCATGTATTGCTGAAGCCTGCCTTGGAGAATTTTGAGCATTGCTTTGCTAGCTTGTGAGACGAGTGCAATTGTGTGATAGTTTGAGCATTCTTTGGCATTGCCTTTCTTTGGGATAGGCATGAACACTGACCTTTTCCAGTCCTGTGGACATTGCTGAGTTTTCCAAATTTGCTGGCATGTTGAGTGCAGCACTTTCACAGCATCATCTTCTAGGATTTGAAATAGGTCAACTGGAATTCCATCACCTCTGCTAGCTTTGTTCGTAGTGATGCTTTCTAAGGCCCACTTTACTTCACATTCCAGGATGTCTGGTTCTAGGTGAGTGATCACACCATCGTGATTATCTGGGTCGTGAAGATTTTTTTTGTACAGTTCTTCTGTGTATTCTTGCCACCTCTTCTTAATATCTTCTGCTTCTGTTAGGTCCATACCATTTCTGTCCTTTATCGAGCCCATCTTTGCATGAAATGTTCCCTTGGTATCTCTAATTTTCTTGAAGAGATCTCTAGTCTTTCCCATTCTGTTGTTTTCCTCTATTTCTTTGCATTGAAGGCTTTCTTATCTTTCCTCACTATTCTTTGGAACTCTGCATTCAAATGGGAATATCTTTCCTTTTCTCCTTTGCTTTTCGATTCTCTTCTTTTCACAGCTATTTGTAAGGCCTCATCAGACAGCCATTTTGCTTCTTTGCATTTCTTTTCCATGGGGATGGTCTTAATTCCTGTCTCCTGTACAATGTCATGAACCTCCGTCCACAGTTCATCAGGCACTCTGTCTCTCAGATCTTGTCTCTTAAATCTATCTGTCACTTCCACTGTATAATCAGAAGGGATTTGATTGAGGTCATACCTGAATGGTCTAGTGGTTTTCCCTACTTTCTTCAATTTAAGTCAGAATTTGGCAATAAGGAGTTCATGATCTGAGCCACAGTCAGCTCCCAGTCTTGTTTTTGCTGACTGTATAGAGCCTCTCCATCTTTGGCTGCAAATAATATAATCAATCTGATTTTGGTGTTGACCATCTGGTGATGTCCATGTGTAGAGTCTTCTCTTGTGTTGTTGGAAGAGGGTGTTTGCTATGACCAGTGCGTTCTCTTGGCAAAACTATTAGCCTTTGCCCTGCTTCATTCTGTCCTCCAAGGCCAAATTTGCCTGTTACTTCAGGTGTTTCCTGACTTCCTACTTTCATATTCCAGTCCCCTATAATGAAAAGGACATCTTTTTTGGGTGTTAGTTCTAAAAGGCCTTGTAGGTCTTTATAGAACTGTTCAACTTCAGCTTCTTCAGCGTTACTGGTTGGGGCATAGACTTGAAATACCATGATATTGAATGGTTACATTGGGAAGTAATTGTGATTATTTAAGAATGAAATTCTATTTTATATATATATATATACTTTATTTCAATGCATTTTTTTTCAAATGACTACTAAGTTGTTAAGATACAAATATTCAGTAAGTCATTTGAACTTAACTACTTAATGAATGGAGTTGTTAGGTGTTTTTTATGGCCCAGGGAGTCCATGAAATAATTATATAGACACAGAGTATTGTAAACTGAGAAAGTTTTGAAACCTTGGGTTTAGATATTTTGTCTATTGGATAGCTAATTGCAAGTTGAACTGGATTAAAAATATTTGGCATATGCAACTTTGTATCAGCCTGCTACTTAAAAATCTCAGGGTCTTCTCATGCCTAGGAAGAAAACACCAAATTTCCCAGACCATTATTGCAGACCTTTCATGTGTTCTTTAATGATTCTTTCCCCCTCTGCCACCAACATACTTTTTAGTGTTTAGTATACTAAACACACTATGTTTAGAATACTTCTATCACTATCATCTGACTAAAACAGAATATTCACCATTCCCAAGTTTCAATTTGCCCTCTCTACCTACCTCTTTCCTGAAAATGCACTCTCTTCTGTTTATGGTATCCTGCCAATTCTTTAAGAATCTGCAAAAAAAAAAAAGAATCTGCAAAATCCAAAGTATTAATAAATTCTGTCTCTTTCATTGAAGAGGTTTGTCTTTTTCTTTTGTCAGATATAAGTTCTCATGCTTCGCAAATCTGTAGACATACAACTCTCAGAAGCCTTTCTCTCATATTTTCTCTTCTCCCCTATTAAATGGAATTTTCTTATATGGAAAGGACCATTTGTTATATGTATTTATATGTACTGCAGTGTTACTCCCTTGAGTTCAAGGATTAGTGGAATGGATGGGTTAATAGAAGAATGGATGCATGGGTGAATGAATGGCTGGCTAATAAATTAATGGAAGGATAGAAAGACAGATGCATGGATGGAGGATAGCTGAATAATAAATAAATGGATGAGTAGATGAATTAGTACATGGATGAGTTAGTAGATGTGTGAATAAATGTTACAGCAGTTTAAAAACCCATTTTTTCTTAATATTTTAGACCCTCATAGTCATAGATTACCCAGGAGTTACATTCAGTTAGTAATTCTTTTGCCATTCCATGCCTTGTTATTACTCTAAAACCCTTCTCATCATATCAAAAATTTGAAAAAACAATTTTCATACTCACCAATAAGATTTACTTCTCACAGTCAAAAGTACACACAAGCTTCCTTATCGAATCATTTGATTTGTGTGTTCAAAAATAACGATAGTGAGGGCTTCCCTGGCGGTGCAGTGGTTAAGAATCTGCCTGCCAAGGCAGGGGACGTGGGTTCGATCCCTGGTCCGGGAGGATCCCACAGGCCGCGAGGCGACTAAACCCGTGTGCCGCAATTCGGGAAGCCTGCGTGCCTAGAGTCTGTGCGCCTCAGCAGGAGAGGCCACTGCAGTGAGAAGCCCATGTACCGCCATGAAGAGTAGCCCGCGTTTAGCAATGACGACTTAGCTCAACCAAAAAATAAATAACTCTAAAAAAAAAATAAATAAATAACGATAGTGATTATGATATAATTTATCATATCTATACATTATGTTTCCTGGAGAAGGGGCTGGCAACCCACTCCAGTATTCTTGCCCGGAGAAGTCCATGGATAGATGACCCTAGCAGGCTACAGTTCATGGAGTTTCAGAGTCGGACATGACTGAGCAATTACCACACAACACATACTTTGTATTATATAATCACATAAAGGCAGTGTGTTTATAGATTAAAAAAATCAAGTCTTCCCATAAAATATAGGAATTAGTTAATTGTATACAATATGATTCAAGAGACTATAGTGGAGCTGACTGTGAATTTCAAGCACAAAATTTGTCAGTAATCTTGAGGAAGGGAACTAGTGTTTATTGAGCATTGCTGTGTGTCATTTAATTCTCACAACTACCTTGTGGGTTAGAAATTATTATTCTGGTTCTATGAATGATAAAATAGAACTACGTGGAGGTTTTCAGTCTTGCCCAAGTTCACATGTCTCATACACAGCAGTAATTCATTGTAGCTCAGACCCATACTCTTTCCCCTCATCACAGCGAAATGCAAACATGGGCACCCAGCAATAAGAACTAAGAAGAAATCACATTGTTCATATACCAAAGCTTTAAACAGAAAAAGTGGCATAGGTTTGTGTCAGGGAACATTTGGCAGGAGGCTTCCTGTGTGCTGTTTTCTGATGTCCCTTAACCATCCCTGAATATTCAGAGATGAGTGGAGAGGCACACCTTTCCCGGGGACAAAAGGAATGCATACATTCTTAAAGTAAAAGTAACCATTTACAGCCTTCTCTCTCTGATATGGAAAGTGAGTTTTACAACCCCCTCTCTTTGAGATGGATTCTAGCCTTACATTTCCTGGATAAGTTGTAAGATTTTTGATCTTTATCTTTGCTGAAAAGGCTACCTTGTAAGACAGTATATATATGCCCACAGTATGCTGAATAAACGCCTATACTCCATCAGAGTCTTGGTCCCCATGTCTCTCTTCATTTTTCTCTCTCCCTCCTTTCTCTCTTCCTTTATTTTCTTATCGTCGACTCTGCACCCCCAAGCCCAGGCCCATTAAAGGGCCATAACAGGTTTGTCCTCCACTCTCCAATCTGCAGACCCTTATAACAGTAATTCCTGTTTTCCACTTTACATTTCAAAGAATCAAGGAGTAGAAAGAAGACTGAGGACAGAGAAAAATAAAGGGAGTAAAAGTTAAGAAGGCCCTGGGAAATTTGCAGAATTAACTTTATCAGTGGCAGAAGCAGAGTCTTTCCCTCTCACTCTTTCTCCTGCCAGGCCTCTAAAGTATTGCTCAGTCTTAATTTCAAGTCATTTACTTCTTAAGAGGAGATGTCTAGGAAAAGACAAGAATAGGACCTGCTATTTCATGGAATAGTCCTCTGAAATCTGGAGCTTGAATCCTAGCCCCATTTCTTTCCAGATATGTGACTTTAACCTCTCTGTGCCTCTGACTCCTCATCTGTAAAATGGGTACAAAAATATTACCTACCTCTTTGTGTAGTTGTAAGGATCAAATAGAATATTCAGATGTAGTTCTGGCAATGAGTAGTATTCAATAGACGTCAATAGTGATGATGCATGGTAGTGGTGATGATGCTCTGGGACAGTTCTGCCTGGGGGACTCTAGGAAGGTTTTATAGGAATGATATTCTGGAGGAGAGAATGAAGGGGATTCAGGGATTTCAAGCAGCATGTTTGAAAAATTATAGGGCAGCAAAAGAGCCTACCTAGAGAAGAACAAGTGCCTCTCTGTGGTTAAATTCATTACATTCTTAATTGTTTTAAGAATTTCTTAAGAGGAGAATGTTACGTTAAGAATCACAGTGGAAGAGACTGTTGAAAGCACAGTGTTGTATCTTAGCATTGAGAGATCTTACATGTAAGAAAGAGGAGAGAGAGGAGCAAAGGCAGTATTCAGAACATTGACTCCTAAATTTGATTGTTTTCTTCCGCTTGCAATGTTGCAAGTATAAAGAAGTTGACTTGGTTCCTGTTCCTTGTGTTCCTTGGTTCCTGTCCCCAGAAGGTGACAATGAAGCAGCATTAGGTGAGGAAGAGATGTGCTGTGGAGGTAATACCTGTGAAAGATACAAGTGGAAGGAAGAGGGAGTGACCTGTGAGAGCCTCAGACCATGATGCAGCTCCCCCAAAGTCTCCACCAACCCAGTGGGGAGTTCTGGGGCAGAGATTGCCCATTAGAAGAGTCCTTCAGGGGGCAGAAATGACAGGTTTTAGTGTTCCCACCATGCTGGGTCTTTGGCTGAGGGCTGCTGAGAAGAGTATGGCCTCAGTTCAAAAGTTAAGTTGGATCTTGAAGATACTTATCAACTGGAATTTCTTGCTAACTGTAGTCCTGGTAGCTGAACAGGGAAGATCAGAAAAATGCATCTCTGTGGATGGATACCTGGTTTCTTTGATGAAGTATCTCCTAAGAGAGCACCGTGAATGGGAGGTGGAAGAAGAGAAGTTAGTAAGCTCCCAGAAGACCTAGTTTCTGACCCCCACTCAACATTAGTTTATTGCCACAGCCTCTTAACTATTGCTGGTTTTAATTTTCTCAGCTAGGAAGGTGAGTAGATTCTGGTTGAAATCTAGAATGTATTTTATTCTAGATAGCAAGAATTCTTAATCAGAAATCCCATGGAAGGAGAAATCCCATGGTATTAAGAACATGGATTGCCTGAATTTGAAATCCGGCTTTAGTTGTGTTATTGTTGTTGTTTAGTTGCTAAGTTATGTCCAGCTCTTTGCAACCCCATGGACTGTAGCACAACACCAGGCTTCTCTTTCCTCCACTGTCTCCCAGAGTTTGCTTAAATTCATGTCCATTGAGTCTGTTATGCTCCCTAACCAGCTCATCCTCTGCCTCCCCCTTCTCCTTTTGCCATCAATCTTTCCCTGCCCCAGAGTCTTTTCTAATGAGTCACCTCTTTGCATCAGATGGCCAAAGTATTAGAGCTTCAGCTTCAGCATCAGTCCTTCCTATGAATATTCAAGGTTGATTTCCTTTAGGATTGACTGGTGTGATCTCCTTGCAGTCCAAGGGACTCTCAAGAATCTTCTCCAGCACCATAATTTAAAAGCATCAATTCTTTGGCACTCAGCCTTCTTTATGGTCCCACTCTCACATCCATACATGATTACTGGAAAAACCATAGCTTTGACTCTATGCACCTTTGTTGGCAAAGTGATGTCTCTGCTTTTTAATATGCTGTCTAGCTTTGTCACAGCTTTCCTTCCAAGGAGCAAGCATCTTTTAATTTCAAGGCTGCAGTCACTGTCTGCAGTGATTTTGGAGCCCAAGAAAATAAAATCTGTCACTGTTTCCACTTTTTCCCCTTCTATTTGCCATGCAGTGATGGGACCAGATGCCACTATCTTAGATTTTTTTAATGTTGAGTTTTAAGCCAACTTTTTCCACTCTCCTCTTTTAGTTGTGTAATCTTGGGTGAATTATAAAATCTCTCTGGACCTTGCTTTCCTCATCTTTAGAATGGGAATAAGACTAGTAACTACCTAATAGGGTTGAAAATCCAAGAAGAAGAGAGCATTTAGAATAGTGCCTGGCACATGGTGAATGAATGCTCAGCAAATGCTAGTTGAAACTCCCATTCCCTGTTTATGCATGTTTCCACATACAGATACTCTTGAAAGGACAAGACCTTACAGTGAGAATTTAAGGAATGAATGGCTCCAGGTTAGGCCCAGCAGCAGCTAAGTCTGTTGGAAACTTTAGCTCTGCTTTTTTTTTTTTTAAATCTTGGTCTTTCTGAGAAAGTGTAGAAAGTGGTTTTCTTCCAGAACACAGTTTGGGATGCTTCTGGATTGCATAGTAACAAAAACTTCTCCTCACTGTTTTTCTGATCTGATTGTTTACAACTCAACAATTTTTTTTAAATGAAGGTTTTAAAAAATTGTTGAGTTCTGTTCCCCTGACCATTTGAAGTCAGGGGAAGTCACTGCATCTCAAACAAAATGCTTCAGAAGGCCATAAACACCATTGTTTGTTCTAAACTGTTCAGAGTTATTAACTGTCTGTTCTTTTATTTATTTATTTATTTGGATGCTTGGCAACCAGGCTGTCTTTACTGTAGGCATAATGAGATGTCCCCCTTAAGTCAGCCTCGTAACTAAGGGATTGGTAGTGGTGGGGGAGGTCTGCTCAATCTCTTCTCAAAGGCTGTCTCCCATACTTTCAGACCTTTGATTGAAGAAAGAGAATGTGCTTGGAGAGTTGATTCCAATAGTAGAAAACCCAAAGAGCAAGACTGTTGTTAGTCATAATCATTGAAAAAAGAATTTACACATGAAGGAAGAGAAGTGGATGAGGTCTTTCTCATCCCAGCAGTACAACTGAAACTGTTCATTTTCAAAGTTGGTGTCCTCAGTGATGGCAAAGGAATGCAGAAGTAGAACTGGTACTATTAGGAGAGTCGGGTATGTGAGAGGGGAATGCAAAATGATGTATCAAGCCTTGCTCTGAGCCTACAAGTAGCCTCTTTGCCAGGAAATCAGAAATGCGGGCATGTTCACTGTTAAGAGTCACCCCAAAGCCTAGCATTGTTTTCAGCAAAATGGTGCATAATTTGTTTCATATTCCCATGAGGATGTTTCATCTTGTGTACTAAAAGAGGACACACAGTTGAGGTCCTGTCACCGTTGGGAATCAGTGAGTTTCTTTTCTCTATTCTGCATCTTAAATTACTTTGATATTAAAGAAATGTGACTGTAGACATGAGACAGAAATTAAGCATCCTGTTTGTTTCCCTAGAGGCAAAAACCCAAAAAACAGAAAAACAAAAACACAGGACACCATTGCCAAGGAAGAAATAGAAAGCACAGCTGCTGGCCTCTCCGTGGTTTTTTTCCACTAGTTGTTCAGCTTCCTAATTATCCCTAGTTTTTACTTCCTTGTGTTTCAGCACACGTTTTCCCTCCTTGCTATTTGTCTCTTTTACCTCCCATGACAGCTCCGAGGTATGACTGTCTCTCTGCTGCTACCCTTTGTCCCCCGAGAGGCATGTGGTCTAGGGGTTAAGCACCCAGTTACTTGAACACACTTATTAACTGTTATAAATTTAGGCCAGTTGCTTCCCCTCTCTACATCTCATTTCCTCATCTGTAAAAGAGATATTAACAGTGCTATATCATAGGGTGGGTGTAAGGACTCCATAAGGGAACACGTATAAAACATCTGGAGTCAGTGTTGGTTCTTTCTATTATTGTATCCTCTGTCTTTGCCCCTTCCTGTAGATCCTGTACTATTCATTATCTGGCAATTTAAAAGAAAAGGATGAGAAAACTCTCTAAGAGAAGTAGAAAGGTGAATGCTGATAGTAGCTTTCAAGCAGGGGGAAAGAGTGTTTAGTTGTCACTAAAGTATAGGGAGGTCCTTTCGAGAATTGTAACATAAGGGTCTAAAACAATCATTTGAGCTGATATAACTCATACAGGAAGATAGGGATATAGTCTTGATTAAAAAAAAAAAAACCTAGGTTAGGACACCTTGTCTTAAAAAGAAATTTGGACTAAAAATTGATCTCGCATTTTTGACTTCTGTAGGACGCAAGCAGAATTTAAAATACACTAATGTGGCCATGGAGAGGGATAAGAAAGGGTGTGTGAGAGAGAGAGAGGGAGAGGGTAGTTAAAAAGAAAATTTCCCCACTGTATCTAACAGCCATTTTCCTAGACTGACAGTCCAATAGCCCCTCTGAAATCATTCCCATCCCAAATTATGTGTACCCCATGCTGCTTCAATTTTGGGTCTCCAGATTAGGTGAAAAGAGATGAGATGCATGAATGGCCAGAATGATGCTGCCAGCCTCTGGGAAGCTCCCCTCTATGCCATCTAGCCAAGGTCTCAGAGATACATGTGTAGTTAATTGTTTGGCATTATTTATCGTGTCAATAATAAATTGCATTTTTTATACTATTTAAAATAGTGGAGAATTTAAAACATATACAAAATAGACTCACATCATGAATCCCCACCTACCCTCGCCTTTCTTCAACAATCATCTACTTGGCCAATCCTGTTTCATTTTTGCCCCTACTCACTTCTCCACTTTCCATATGATTTGGAAATCCTGCCTGTCATATCATTTCACTCATAACAATTTCAAAAGTTCTCAGAAACAAAGATTGGCAAAGTCTGTCCCGTGGATCAACGTCCTGTTTTACAAATATGTCTTGTTGTGACACAGCCTCCCCCATTCCTTTACCTGTTTTCTATTGACTGCTTTCCCAGAGACCTGATGGTCCACAAAGCCTAAAATATTTACTGTTTGGCCTTTGTAGAGAAAGCTGGCTGCCCCTGCTCTAAAAGATAAGGACTTTAAAAATGTAGCTATAATACCATTATCACACCTCAGAAATGAATAATATACACAGTAACTTAAAATTGTTTAGAAATCTATACCTTTTAATTGTTAGGAATTTATACCTTTTAAATGTCTTCATATTTGTTATCTCATTTGAATCTCACAACAGCTCTCTGAGATAAAGATGGAAAGCCTTAATGCCATGTAAATCCTTTTTATACATGAAGAAAATTGTAAGCGCAGAGAATTTAAAAGTGACTTTATCTAAGGTAGGCAGCTAATAAACAATTTGAGTGAGATATCACCTCTGATATATTGCAGTAAGGCCAGGGGAAGCTTGAATTCTGTGGTATGTGAGTGATAAATGCCCTGTGTATTTCTCAGTTGTTCCATGTTGAGAGTATTTGACTTGAAGAACCTAGTATGGGATATATATTTCAGACATGACTTGGAGTTAATTTGAGGTGAGTCCGTTTCAAACAGTAAAAATAACAGAGTTTTTATGATGAGTGAAAGTTCCCATGGAACCAGTCTGAGTTTGAAGTGCTATAGTGGCATCTAGAGAAAAATCTATGGGTAATCCTATTTCTTAGCATCTTCCTCAGAGAAGAACATGCTGTATTATTTCACAGCCCAAAGAAAAAGGGTGAAATGTGAGGTGTAGAGATTCACTTTAGTTACATGAGTGCTTAGAGTCTAGGGGTGCATTTCAGCTTTGTTTGTCCCATAAAGCTGTCTGGATAAAAAATAAAAGCCAGACTTTCTGATGAGAAGCCTGATGGCATTCTTACTGGTTTTGCCCATGAGATTATACTTCATCTCTGAGAAGATTCAAGAGAGAATATCAAAGTGGAAAATGGTCACAGAAAGTCCAAGCGAACTTCAGAAACTATAAGAAAATTAGTTTCCATTTCACATCACCCAAAACTCTCTATACAGTTAAAGGTCATCACCAAATCGGTGTCCAGATTGTTTAAACGGAAAGCTTGTTTATGTTTATAGACTTGCTTTCTTTAAAGAAATCGCAAACATTGTCCCAGTTAGGCAATTATCTCCTTGAGGGTAGGGACCATTGTTAATTTTTGTATTTCCAAGGTCTAGAACTGGGTCCGGTAGTGAATGGCACTTAATGTAAGTAGCTTTGCATGGTTACATAATGTCAACATCTTTACTTTGGGTGTGTATACAATCATATTTCTGGTAATTAAAAGGAATCTATCCCACCTAAAGAATCACTTTACAGTGGAGAATCCTGGCCAACACAGCCTTAACCAAGGGCTCAAGATTAACAGGGCCACTGATAAATCACATGAATATCAGCATTGGCTGAGTCTTGGCCCTCAGTGATATCCAGGTCCTGATCCCTGGAACCTGTGACTATGTTATTTGGCAAAAAGGACTTTGCAGATTCCACTGAGATGGGGAGATTATTCTGGATTATCTAGGCAGGGTTAGTGTAATCACAAGAGTCTATAAGAGCGAGGCAAAAAAGATTTGCCTATGGAAGAAGAGAAGGTAATGTGATGACATAAACATAGATTGGAGTGATATGGCCACCAGCCAAGGAATGGTGGGAGCCTTTAGAGCCTTCAAAAGGAACCAGGCCTGTAGAAGTTATTTCAGACTTTCATCCTTCAGAATTGTAAAAGAATATATTTCTGTTATTTTAAACAAATAAATTCATAGTAATTTGTTATAGGAGCAACTAATACATACTCCCTGATATGATGTGATGAGAAGAGCACCTCACTTCTATGCTTTTTCTCCCCCAAATTCATATCCTTAGTCTCAAAATGAAAAGATATCACTCAAACCCAAATGGAAGAATATTCTACAAAATTCCTGACCAGTACTCTTCAGAAGTGTCAAGGTCATGAAAAACAGGACTGTCTGATAAACTGTCACAGAAGAGAGGAAATTAAGGAATCGTGGTGTCTAAATGCAATGTGGTACCTTGGATTGGATCATGGAACAGAAAATGACTGGCAGGAAAACTGGTGAAATCTGAATAAAGTCTGTAGTTTAGATAATAGTCTTGTGCCCATGCCAGTTTCTTAGTTTTATAGATGTTAACAGTAGAGGAAGCTTGGAGAAGGGCTTATGGGAACTCTTTGTACTATGGTGACAATTTTTCTATAAACCTAAAGTTACTTCAAAATAAAATGTTTAAAAAGGAATTCATCCCAGCAACATGTTGGTTTGTGAGATATCTATTCATGGATATAGGCATAACACAGTGATGTGTTTCAGGGGGACTGCAGTCTCACTGATTGGATTCTCCCACAAGAGAGAAAAAGCTAGAAAGAGATATGGCTGAGGGCATAGGGGAAGATGCCACTTTGCATTGCCTTAGGTGCCACTGAGTGATACTGATGCCTCAAGTTGTTCTGAAGCATAGGCCAAGGGAAAATGCCCTGTATTTTATGGAGGAGGAATCTATGGCACAGAACAGTTCAGTGGCAAATAATTGTTCACTGAATTGATTTGACTTGCCCAAGCTCACTTAGCAGATGGGAAAATGCGATATAAGAGATCTAATTTCCAGGTACATGGTGGCTAGTCAAGAAAGTTCAGATTATTTATAATTTTTTAAAAGTACATATGTTTTATCCAAGTAAGAAAATTTGGTGGTACTGAATAACATATGGATTTGTCTCCTTAACTTTTCTAGATTTCACACTCTAACTCTTTGAGATTCAACCAGTTTATAGTACTTGCCTTTTCTGATATTCTTGTTCTATTTTCTTTTGTCATTTTGGTGGTCCCCGCCCCCACCCTGGCCCCTTCATCCATTCTGCTTACCAGGTGATATGTACTACTGTGTAACAAGCTACCATAAAGCAGTGGATTAAAACCAAAAACATTTGTTAACTAATAGTCTCTGTGGATCAAGAATTCAAGAGTGTTGTGACTGGATGGTTCTATCTTGGAGTATCTCTTGAGATCATAGTCAAGAAGTTGGCTGGGCCTGCAATCATCTGAAGGCTGGACTGGGGCTGGAGGAACCATTTCCAAAATGACTCACAGAGCTGTGGATGGGAGTCCTCTGTTTTTCAACCTGTGGTCCATTGAGTGTCCTAACAACATGGTGGCTGACTTCCTTCAGAGACAGTGCACAGAGGGAGCTGCAGTGTCCTTTGCCATCTAATCTTGGAAGTTACATGCTATCACTGCTGCCTCACTCTTTGTTAGAAGCCAGTCACTGAGTTCAGCTCACATTCAAGGAGAGGGAAACTTTCTCCACCTTTTGAAGGAAACAGTACCAGGAACTGGTGGAAAATGTTAAAAACCCCATGTGAGGTCTTCTCTCAGCCTTGGGTCTGACTGAGAGTCTGGTCTTCCACTTCCAGGCCTTCTCTGGGTGTCAACCTCCAGCTTCATGTGGCTCAAAATGAAACTTGACCCTTTCTTTCAAAAGACTCCCCCCATGTCTCCTAAGTTTGCAAGCACCATGAAAATTCACAGACTGTTAAGAAAAGAGAAGGGAACTTGAAGTGATCCCAGCATTACAGGATCTGGATATAGTCATCTGTCTCTTTTGTTCCTGCTGCAGCACTAAAATTTGACATCTCTGATTCTTCTCAAGCAAAGGTTGCTACAGTCTTTTCAGCAGCTTCTCCATGGTGCTGCCACAAATATATGTTGCAGTCATGTTTGGTACCCACTAACTTTCAGCACATGACTTTTTCCTCAAAGCGTAACTTCACTTGATTCTCGGTGATTTCTCTATGCATTTAAACTGTTGTCCTGGTTCTCAGACAGCCCTCTTAATTATTTACCTCTTCGCTTCTAGACTTCAGCAATTGTTTCCGTTGGCTTCCTTCCCTCCCCTTGTTCATATAGTGAACTCAGTATGCCTGAAACCAGATTCAGCATTTCCCTCCACAGTGGCTTCCCCCTTGTTCTTGCTGGACTGAGTCACAAGCCTAAAAAACTCATCATCTTGGGTTTCTCCATTGCCTGTATTCCTTATATTTGTAATGGGATTCTGGCCCCTTGTCTTATGACAAAAACAACTTGCCTGCCCTGCAGTCTGGGACAGTTCCCAGCCTTATCAGAGATATCAACAACCCCAAATCAGGGGTTCTTCATTCAGCTTCCAATTGGTCCACTTGCTGGTTTCATTCTGAACTTGAAATTCCAGTTTCCTATCTGTTCCCCCTTCCTGCCCTGGTTTCTTAACCTTTTCTGCCAGAGCTCCCTAACCACTAGATCAACACTTTTCAGACTTTAGCGTGCATATGAGTCCTTGGGGAACTTCTTAAAATGCAAATTATGGGGACTTCCCTGGTGGTCCAGTGGCTAAGACTCTGAGTTCCCAATGCAGGAGGCCTAGATTCATCCCTGCTCAGAGAACTAGATCCCACATGCTATATAACTAAGAAGTTTGCATGCTGCAACTAAAGATACCATGTGCCAACTAAGACCAGTGCAGCCAAATACATAAATACATTTTTTAAATGCAGATTATGATTAAGGAAATCTGGGGTAGTGCCTGAATTTCTGCATTTCTCATAAGCTCTATGGAGATACCCAGGCTGCTGATTCAAGGCCCATACTTTGGGTATCAAGGGCCTGTAATAATAATCTCTTAAATCTGCTTCCTTGTTCAGCCGCTCCCTCCACAGAGGAAAGGCACAAGGACTGTCATGTTGCCATGATCTCTGGGATAGCAGAGAGCTGCAGTCCCTTTGGGACCTCATGAAAAATAGTGATTCTTGGGTTCCATCCCTGGATCTCTGATTCAATAGGTCTGGGGTATGGCCTCAGAATCTGCGTTTTTAAGAATCACTCCAGGTAATCTTGATGAATTTTTTTTTATAAAAGAGCCAGTGTTTAATAGCCTAAATTCCAACCAGGAACCTAAAATGTCAAGTCTTCCCCAACAGATCCAATCTTCTTTTTCTCATTTATTACTCCCCTGCACAGCTTTGTTCCAGACAGACTCTCTCTCAAACCCAAAACATCCCTTTCTCTTTACTTGGGTTCCACCTACAAGTTCTACCCACTCTGTAATTAATTTACCTTTTCTGTGTACATTCCTTGTCAGTCTACCAAGAATACCAGCTACTGGAAGACACAATGGTGTGCACATAGCTGGTGGAAAGAGACTTTGTCTCTACTCTCTTTGGTCCCATTGAATCCACCCATCCTACCAAATTCTACTAAGGGACTGTGCCTCTCCCCCATGTTTAAAAAAAATCCAGTTTTCTGAAAGAATGGAAAATGTGACTCTTTGGACTGAAATAGAAGTGACACTCCTGCTCCAACACATAAGAAAGGATGCTGAGTCACACTCCTATTCGGAAAGTGGAGTCCCTGAGGATGGGGACTTTGTATTATGTTTGTTCTGTCTCATTTTCATAAGTCATAGGCATCTCATGCTCACCATTAAATAAAAACTAAGCAAATATTTAAGTATGTTTGGTGATCTGCCAGACGGTGACACATAATGGTTGGGATGGAGAGTCATTATAGCTAATTAGTTGAAATGACATCAAAATTTTCTAATGAGCTCTTTAAAGCAACCTTGCTCCCAGAAAATATTAGGTGTTGAACTTTAATATATCTTCACTTCTAAAATACTACCAGAACAGTCTGTCGTGTTGTGGCATACTCAGCACCAACAGCAGCCATGAGAAATCAATGCTAACTATAAGCTTATATGGGAAGAAACACTAAGGGCCCAGTTGGGTTTAAGAGGTGAGATTGGCCCAGCATATGGGATGTCTAAAGAAGTAAAAGGAGACAACAACATCCAGGAATCTTTTCTGTGAACCAAAATTATGGCTTTCAGACCAAGCTTCTTAAAAAAAATCCAAGATCCATCACAATGTCACTCAAACCTGCCTCAGGGTGCTTTTCACACTGCTCTTTCCCCACCCCCTCTTCCAAGCTGGATGGCCTTTACAGACTTGAAGTTGTCCCCTGCTCAGCACCACTTTCTTTCCTTTAAGCCTCCATCCTAGGTGCATACTGTTTTCTCTGTTCAAAGGATTCTGCCAGACACTTAACCTTTAAGATCAAATGTCACTTTCTCTGGAGAAAAGGTAGTTGCTTTATTCTAGGGGAGGGATGGGGTCTAAATGTTGTGATTTTTTTTTTAAGAAGCCAAAGTTTATTTCTGTTAAAACAATACTCAGCTTTTAACTTTCAGAAGGTTAAAAGGCCCAACGATGCTCAAGTTTAATATAAGAATATAGCCAGGTTCTGGCTATTGGTATCTTTGTTTCAAAATCCTCAGGATGAGCCCAGGCAGTTCAGTGCCTCACCAATTCTTCTAGTCCAAGAGTGGTGAATTTCTCTGAGTTTTGCCATAGTTCCTACAAGGCTGTTTCTATAAGGCTGTCCCTCTAGTAATGAACAAAAACAACACCAGAAGCAATCATTGTCATTGAGAGGAAGGAAGGTAAAGATCAGAGAAGAAAGCCACCACAGGAATTTCAAGAAGCAGACTTGTTAATATGGTATAGAACGAACAGAAGCATTTGTAGTATCTACGTAAAAACCCTTCTTGAGTTATTCTTTGAAACCAGGTCCTCTAAGTCTAAGCTTGAGTAATTGGGATCATGACGGATCTTATAATAACATGTGCATATGTGCTCAGTTGTTTAGTCACATCTGACTGTGCGACCCCATGGACCACAGCCCTCCAGGCTCCTACCGTCCATGGGATTCTCCAAGCAAGAATATTGGAGTGAGTAGCCATTCCCTTCTCCAGGGGATCTTCCTGACCCAGGGATCGAACCTGAGTCTACCCATGTTTCCTGCATTGCAGGTGGATTGTTTACTGCTGAACCACCTGGGAAGCCCATAATAACTTGTATCTTCATCTTATTTTTCTCAATGGCTTAGTTCTTACACAGTGCCTGGAAACTGACAAATGTTTGATGTCTTTCAAGTAAATGGAGGACTAGCTGATTCACATGTATGATAGGACCTTTTGCTTGTTGATCTTGAGGTCAGTTGCTATTCTGACTTTATTGGGCTTTTCCAAAGTAAAACCACAAAAATAGTCTCTTTCAATCACAGTGATAATAATAGTTATAATAGTAGCAGCTGATATTACTTGAGCACTTACTATGTGCCAAATTCTATGAAGTCTTAACATGAATAGTTTCATTTAACCTCACAAATTATCCCCACTTTACAGATGAAGAGCTTAAGAGACTCTTAAGACACCAAGTGACTAGTCTAACTTGCCAAGGTAATGAGTGAAGGAGCCAGGACTTAAGCACAGAGTCTATGTACAGCATTACTAACCTCTGTTGCCAACAGCTCATCAACACCATTAGGCTCATTTATGGTTGTTGACTGATTACTGGTGCTATTGATCTCCACCAAGAAGCTCTCTGCACTCTGGGTACATAGCATCAAATTCTACTACTGGCTGAGAGGGGCAAAAGCCCTTTATAGAAGGTACATGGCAGCCACCTTGGTTTTGTAAACTGCCTTTGGAAATTTCCATGGCAACACACTTGGAGGCTTTCTTAGTGGGCCCCGGCATGGTGATGAGTGCAAGCTTTATTCCTTATGAATCCTAAAAAAAACAAACTTTTGGTGACAGTGCCTGCTAGTAACTGGCTTCCTGGGATGTATCTGGAAGAGCTGGCTGCACATAAGTCTTAAAGATTCACCCTTGTAATGTATTTGTACATTGTTGCTAAAGATCAAAGTTGACATCTAATAGTACCTCCTCAATAAAGCCTTTCCTGGCACATGTTAACTCTAAGTTATTCTTTCCACTCCCCAAATCCTCAGCATATCATCTGTAACTCCTTCACAGTTCATTTCCCACTCAGAGCTTATGAGGAAATTTGCTATAAAATGCAGCAAGCATTAATTAAAAATTGCCAATAGCTGCATCAGAATGCCAATTCATGTATTTTTTAGATCTAATGAGAAAATACCCATTCTTTTTCAAAAGACTGCTTATCTGTGAGAGTTAAAAAACAGCTGGCTTTTGATTTTTTTTTTCTCCCTGGTAAAGGAAACAGGAATGGCCTGGCTGATCTACAGGACAGAGCATGTGTGTGTCCTGCTTTCTACTTTTCCCAGATGTCAGGTGCTGAAGGTTTAAGGCAGGAGTCTTGTGCATTTGCTCTCAGAAACGATCCCTGTTCAAATAGGCAACAGGAAGGCTGCATGGGACCATTCACATGTGGATGCCCTGCGCATCTATGTGCAGTTTGATTCAGGGACAGACCTCATTGTATAGCAACCTTAACATGTTATATTCTAAAGTATTGGAAAAGATGAGAGAATGGGCTGTGAATCTGGAAAATTTTTCTAGTATCAGAAGGATTTCCAGTGTTTTGCAGAGTGCCAGCAACACTTAGGAAATACCTACCAGAGGTGCTGCATCTGAAAAGAGAAGCCCAAATTTACCTGCTAAAGTTGTCGACTAGGACCCGCAGACTGCTGTGCGAGTCTCATCTGGGCAGAAGCAGGCATCCGGGCAGTGATGGAAGTGTCCAGCAGGGGGCTGGCATTGTCTGTCTGTAAGTAGCACTGGTTCCTCTTCAGAGCCTCTGCTCAGCAGAGCTGCCGTTTGCTGGTGAAATTGGTGACGTATAAAGCATTCCCGCCTATAGCAGTTGAGGCTTTCTCAGTGCAATTTTTTTCTACCCACTTTAAACCTTCAGGTTCTAAATATCAGGAAAGACAGCTAATGCCGTGTGGAAATAGCAGGCCCAAAGTTCTTAGTGAACTGCAGCCAGGGAGACTCAGACTAGACCGGAGGTAAAAGGTGGTGGTACAGAGTGAGTCTGATTCTAAGCCTTTTGGGGGCTGAGTTTTTGTGTTTGTTTTGTTGTTAACTTGCTCAATTTAGAGATGTATTACACTGGTCATGTAAAGAGCAGAGCAGCACCAGCATAAAAATAGTGCCAGACAGTTTTGAATGCCACTGTATCTATATTTTTATTCAAGAAGACAAAGAGCCCAGCATAGATTGTGTCCTCGTCTTTACCCAATTGCAAAGTCAAAAGTTAAGAAACAGCATCTCAGGGCACTTTTTTAGGTGGGAAGGAATCCAGAGGATGGCTCTGAATGACTGTTTGCTTCTGAACTTGGAAGTGGACCATTTCATGCACTGCAACATTTCTAATCATAGTGTGGAGCTCCCCATGAATGACGACTGGTCCCACCCCGGGATCCTCTATGTCATCCCTGCAATTTATGGAGTCATCATTCTGATAGGCCTCGTTGGCAACATCACCCTGATCAAGATCTTCTGTACTGTGAAGTCCATGCGAAACGTGCCGAACCTGTTCATCTCTAGCCTGGCTTTGGGAGACCTGCTCCTCCTGGTAACCTGTGCGCCCGTGGATGCCAGTAGGTACCTGGCTGACAAATGGCTGTTTGGCAGGATTGGCTGCAAACTGATCCCCTTTATCCAGCTTACCTCTGTAGGAGTGTCTGTCTTCACACTCACGGCTCTCTCGGCAGACAGGTAAGTCCTGGAGGACAGTGACATTCTCTCCAAGGGTGGTAGATGCCTCAGTAGATGAGCTACCACATTGGGAGAGATGGGGCTGTTTGTGTACAGGGAAGTTCTTCTCAAACTCCAATTCCCTTCCGGGCATGTTTCTATGCTAGGAATTACTTCTTGAGTTTGATATATTGGTTTAAGAAAGAAAAGTCAGTGCATGGCGGGGGAAAAGGGGGAAAAAAATCTCTGAGAATAAGATTGAGGTGCATTTTCTGCAGTCAGTTGATTTAGCCTTACCTCTTCCTAACTTCTTGTTCCCTGCAAAATTAATTGACTGGTGAGAAAAAAAAATCACACCTAATAGAGTTTAAACCCCAGGCAAATGTTTCTTGGAAGCAAAGTCTTCAGAGAACAGAAAAGTCCCACTGCATTTCTTCATTAAATATTCTTTCAGAAATAACCAAGAGGAGAAAATAAGCAGCGTTTCCTTGAAATCCGTTCTCTTCAGTTTAATGTTTCTCACAGCTGATGTTGTATTTGGTTCTCTGGAACTGAACAGTTTGGTGCTGGTTTTTCTAAATATCTCTTAAGTAAAATCAAGCATTATTAGGATTTTTTTTTTCATGAGAAAGCGCCATTCAAGGTTGATTTCAGATTTTAGTATGTTTATTGATGTACTTCCATATGTAATATCTTTAGGGCTTTTTTGGTGGGAGGAGTGGGTAGGGAATCCAGTACAATGTTTTATTCTGGGAAATATACATACTTGTGAACTGTATTTCTTGTGTGAACATAGAGCTTAAAGATTCACATTCATCCATTCTTAAGCATTCATATTCATTCTTTAAGCATTTATCAGATGTCTGTCACATAAAAAACACTTGCTTGAAATAACCAGTCAGGAAATATCTGCAGGTTCACATAAATTGCTGAACATACCTTATATACTTCTGGGCTCTAGAACTTGGACACAGTAATGGATACACTCCAGACACATAGTTGATCATCTTGTCAAATTAAGAAAAACTGGTACAAGGAACCAGAAATAATCAATTTTTATTTTAAAGTCTACTGTATATTATGATGTTAAAGATACATAGGGATGTAAGAGTGTACAGAGAAAGGCATAGAAGCAGCTCTTGAAAATGTATACTCTGAAGAAAATGTCCCACATTTTAATACATATGGTCCTGGATTCTCACTTTGTAGAGGAACAAACAGTCCCCAGGTGATGTGGCTTTGTGAAGTGATGGACAAATAAAGATAATGTTATCAGTCTTTGTAGACATGTGTTTATACTTAGCTGCCTGAAGTACACTGCTCAGTACACACAGCTTTTTCACAGATGAAAAATAATAGCCCAGAAATGAGGTTTACACATGGCACCCACTGGACAGGGTTTTCCTCTTCCCACCACTCATCCTCAGCTTGCTGTAACCCTGAACATGTGCCTACCAGGGCCTCATGACCACAGGCAGTCTCACTGTTGGGCCAGGGCAGACTAACTGTGGAGTGGCAGCAGGTCGGTGGCTTGTTACCTGTGGCCAAGGGTACCTCAGAATGATGATCATTTTCATGATGGGAAGTGAGATGAGATTTTGGTTTCTGGGTTGGTGAATGCAGTGCTACAGATAGTGTTTCCTGTCTTCCTAGGGTGGAATCAGGAATAGGGGGAGAGGAAAGTGAGGGCGTGCAACAAAAGATACAGCTGCAGGGAACTCTTCTCCAAGGTTTCAAAGCAGACCAAATTCACCATCAGCAGAAAGCCTCTCTCAAAACCTGGGCTGCACCATTAAGTTTACTGTTACCACATGTCTTTTCCAAATTCAGAAATTACTTGTAAGCTTACATATAACTAACTTTTTGTGTTTTGCTAAGGCTTAAAAAAACTGACAGATTACCTGTATCACAAATAGTGCTTGTAACCAACTTCAACAAGAATCAGTATTGAGCTAGTTAAAATGTATGACTGTACTTATCTATGTATCTCATCTTTAACACATATATATGGAATCCAGAAAAATGGTACAGATGAACCTATCTCCAGGGCAGGAATAGAGTCAGAGACATAGAGAGTGAACATGTGGACACAGGGTGGGAAAGGGGATGGTAGGATGAACTGGGAGATTACGAGTGACATATATGCACTACCACGTGCATAACAGATAAGTAGTGGGAACCGGCTATAAAGCAGAGGAAGCTCAGCTCAGTACTTTGTGATAATCTGGAAGGGTGGGGAAGGAGGGAGGTCTAAGAAGGAAGGAATATATATATACATATAGCTGATTCACTTCATTGTACAGCAGAAACTAATACAGCATTGTAAAGCAATTATACTCCAATAAAAAAATAAAAAATAAAAGTTATTGGAGTTTTATAACAACCTCATAAGGTTGGCAAGTAAATATACATACACACACACACAATAGCTGTATTTTTTCTTGTCACCAAGGTTAATCTATACAGTAAGCTGGACAAGTATACAGCTTCGTATTTTTCACATATTCTATATAACAATACAGCCACCACTCAGATAGAGATAGAACAATTCCAGCACCCTAGGAGTTTCTTTTATGTCCCTTTGCAGTTAATCCTCGCCCTCAAAGAGAGGCAATCATTATTCTGAGTTCAATTGCCATGCATTATTTTTGCCAGTTCTTTAATCTTATGTAAATAGAATCATACTTCTTAATGCTTATCATTATGTCAGGAATAGTCATCCACGTTGGTGCAGAGAGCAATGGTTTATTCTTTTCAATCGTTGTGTACTGTTCCATTCTATGAATATACCTCGGTTAATTTATTCATTTTAATACTGGTGGATATTGGATTGTTTCCAGTTCGGGGTTGATAATAACCTGCTCTGGGTATTCTTATTCATACCTGTTGGGTAACATAAGTGAGTATATGCCTGAGAGAGGAATTGCTGGATCATAGAGGGCAGGTATTTCGTAAATATTATCAAAGAGTTTTCCAAAGTGGTAATCTGTATCTGATGGATTGGTATAAGTGTGAACCAGAAGATCCTCCAAACTGAGTAACCATTGCAGTCACTGGGGAGCTTAAAAATATGCACATTCTTAGTTCCCATCATAAATCTCCTGACTCAGGATGGATGCTTATCAGCCCACTGTGGGTTGACCAGATATGCAAGTACTCATTCCAGCCTCTCTTCTTCAGCTTTTCCTCCCCAGGTGAATTTGTCTTTCTTTATATGAAAAGCAAAGCATTTTTTCTAGAAACGTTTATACTGGGGCACAAAAAGGAGACTTCAAGGCAGTCCCAGGATTCTAAGTTTCACATCACTGACCAACTGCAGATTTATATTCAAGCCCCTTCCCTATAGGTCCTGCTCCCCCACCATGCTGTCTTCCCCTCCTCACATACATCGACATCCTCATACATGGTCGTTACACCACAAGTTCCTGGCTCTGCTTCCTTGCTCATGCTGAGTTACTCCCACTCTCCAGAATGCTTTCTCCTTTCCTAATTAGAAGACCCTTCTCCCCATCTCATGTGATGCTTGAAAGTGGAATGGGCATCAAGAGCCCCACATTTTCGTTTCCTGCCATTACTACCCATATAAAGGAATTGGACAAAATCCCTTAACTCTCTGACCTTAGTTGAATCATCTTTAGTATAATAGGCTTGAGCTAGATTATTTCTAAGGTACTTCCAAATTTTAATCATGATTTTTATCTGTCATCTTGCCCTTCACTCGGATTCTGGCTCAAGCCAGAATCTTAAAGCCCTAAGTTGGACCATTCTAGCCCAGGTTTCTGACTCTCTTCTAAACATGAGGCTTATTACCTGAGACGTGAATTATCTCGTGATGCCTTTCATCTTACTGTTTTGAAGCATTAGTCATTTGTCATTTTTTAGTCTCTTGTATATTCACATTACTTTGACTTTGTAAACAAGATACTATTAAAAGTGTTACATATGATTAATCATCTGAAAGCATACTCTTAAAAACATGTCACTCCCTCACCTGTTTCTTCTCTATTCCTCTCTATTAAGCTCTAATTATTTGGGCAAATGAGAGAAAAATCTATTCTTTGTGAGTCAGAAAATCACAAAGGGATACAATGGGTAGATAGATGGGTAGATGGATGGATGGAAAGACAGGTAGATGGATGGCTGAGTGGATAGGCAGATGGATAGACAGATGTTTGGAGAGAGAGGTGAATGGTTGGGATGGATGGATATATTTCTTATATACTGATCTTTTCTACAAGATGTCCATCTCTGTACTAGATGCCTCAGTATTATGTAAATGGATTTTTAAACCTAACAGGAAAAGGGTAAGGAGAGTTTGTGTTTTCTTTTCTACCGTAAATGCAAAGAATAAAGGTGAATTTAAGGTTAATAGCATTTATGTTATATGCCCAAGCTGTATTGTTTCTGCTTCAGTATTGTTACTCAGTTTTATTTCCACTAGAATGGAGCTGACAGAATAAATCCCAAGGACTGATGTGCTCCATCATAGTGTGACCCTTCTTTGATTCCATGGAAAAGACCTTTCCTAAGTTTTTCCCATCTTTGTGATTTGGCATGTGTAAGTGCAAGCTTTTGAAGTGCAGATTCTTTTAAATCATTGTAAGGAATTTATGAGATAATGTAGTTTTCAGCCTTTCCTGACATCTAGAGCTGCATAGCCAACATGGGAGCCACTAACCACATGTGGTTATTTAAATTTAGATTTAATTTTTTATTACTATTATTTTAGCTGTGCCACATGGCTTGTGGGATCTCAGTTCCCCAACCAGGGATTGAACCTGGGCCACAGCCGGGAAAGCCCAGAGTCTTAACCACTAGGCCATCAGGGAACTCTCAAGATTTGATTTAAATAACACTAAAAATTCAATCCCTAGTCAGACCAGCTACATGTCAAGTGCTCAGTGCCACATGTGATTCTAGTGGACAGCACAGATACAAAACATTTTAATCACTGGAGAAAGTTCTGTTGGACAAAAACACAGAAGAGCATTCACTGTGTGCCTTGGGGTCCAAATCTCTTTCCCAGGATTCATGTTGGCTGCTCTCGTTCATTGAGGGTATCAGGAATTCCTCAGGCAAATATCAAATGCCTCCAAGCTGCATGGGCTCTTCCTGTCTATAAAATATCTTCCATTGGAAGATACTCAAAGATGAACAGGCAACCGAAAATAATCACCAGTCACAGGTTTGGGGAATCCAGGCATCCCACTGATGAGGTTTTGAGACTTTCTGAAGAATACCTGTGGGATTCACTTCCCGGGTATGTGCTGTAAACTTCTGTCTGATCCTTCCATTCTCTTTAGCCAGGCCCTCTTCCATCTACCAGCCTGTCTTTTTTACCTTATCTCAAAACTCACCAGAGCAAACACTGCTCTAGCTACACTCTTATCACCTCCTATACCTGCCACCTGACTTCTCTGCTCTTTGACTTCCTCCCTGATGACTAGGCTCTTCCCTCCATCTATCCAAATGCTACCAATCTTTCAAGGCACAATTCAAGCCCTTCTCTTTTATGAAGCATTCCCCTTTTGCTTTCATTGATTTTTACTCCCCCTTCCTAAGAGGCTTTCACCTGTACTGTTCATTACGTATCGAATTTATCCTACCTTGTATTAGTGGGTCTTTATTTTTAAAAATGTATTTATTTTTAATTGAAGGATAATTGCTTTACAGAATTTTGCTGTTTTCTGTCAAACCTCACTATGAATCAGCCATAGGTATACATATATCCCCTCCATTTTGAACCTCCCTCCCATCTCCTTCCCCATCCCACCCCTCTAGGTTGATACAGATAACATGTTTGAGTTTCTTGAGCCATACAGTAAATTCCTGTTGGCCATCTATTTTACATATAGTAATGTAAGTTTCCATGTTACTCTTGATGTGTTTTTTACTTCCTTTGTCCTATGGGAAATTCCATGGGGTCTATACCTGCTACAACGCCAAGGCCCACCTTCCATCCTACAGCTTGGTTGATGTTTGAGCAGTGACACGACAATAAAGTGCAGCAGCTACAAGTTCACACCCTTATAAATGGTGTTCTGAGGCTCAGTTTCCAACACTGGTGGAATTTCCACACATCCAACAAGCAATTCTCAGAACACAAGCTAGGTGTCTGAGAATTCAACTCAATTCTGACACTATCAAACCAGAGACAGCATTGGATTCCACACATTGACGTTTCAGTCCTACAAGACTGTACCACCCTCCACTCCCATTTTAGATGCCAGTCACAAACCCGTACTTCTGACCAGCTGGCTAAAAATCAGAGGTCCCCATGACCCCCTGTCCTCAGGTTCCATTCATTGGCTAGAATGACTCACAGAACTCGGAAAAACACATTATTTATTAAACCACTAGTTTATTGTAAAAGGATATAATACTTTTGTCCTCAAGAACAGCCAGGTAGAAGAGATACAGAGGGCAAGGTATGAAGAAAGGGACCTTCCTTGCCCTCTCCAGGCACCACAAACCCTGCCTCTCCACGTGTTCTCTAACCCAAGAACTCTCTGAATCCTGTCCTTTTTTAAAACGGCATTTATTTTTAATTAGAGGATAATTGGTTTGCAACATTGTGTTGGTTTCTGCCATATAGCACCGTCAATCGGCCATAAGTGTGTACATATGTCCTCTCCCTCTTGAACCTCCCCCACCCCCCATCCCACAGCCCTAGGTTGTCAGAATATCAGACTGAGTTCCCTGCATCATACAGCAAACTCCCATTAGCTATGAATCTGCCTGCAGTGCAGGAGACCCGGGTTCCATCCCTGGGCTGGGAAGATCCCTTGGGGAAGGCAATGGCACCCCACTGCAGTATCCTTGCCTGGAAAGTCTCATGAACAGAGGAGCCTGATGGGCTGCAGTCCATGGGGTCGCACAGAGTCTGGCAGGACTGAGCGACTAACACTTACTTAATGGATATGTTTCAGTGCTACTCTCTCAATTTGTCCAACCCTCTCCTTCCCCCACTGTGTCCACAAGTGTGTTCTCTCTGTTTGCATCTCTATTCCTGCCCTGCAAATAGGCTCAGCAGTACCATCTTTCTGGGTTTCATATATATGCGTTAATATATGATATTTGTTTTTCTCTTTCTGAGTTACTTCACTCTGTATATCAGGCTTTTTAGGTTCATCTACCTCACTAGAACTGACTCAAATCCATTCCTTTTTATGACTGAGTAATATTCTATTGTATATATGTATCAAACTTATTTATTCATTCATCTGTTGACAGACATCTAGATTGCTTCCATGTCCTAGCTAGAGTAAATAGCACTACAGTGAACATGGGGATACATATATCATTTTGAATTCTGGTTTTCTTAGGCTATATGCTGAGTAGTGGGATATTTTTATTTCTAGTTTTTTAAGGAATCTCCATACTGTTCTCTATAGTAGTTGCATAAAAAAATATGGAACACTTCATGAATTCACATATCATCCTTGGGCAGGAGCCATGCTAATCTCTATATTGTTCCAATTTTTGTATATACGCTGCTGAAGTGAGCACTGTCCGTTTGGATTTTTATGCAGGCTTCATTACACAGGCATGATTGATTAAACCATTGACAATTGACAGCTGATTCAACACACAGCTTCTCTCCAGAGGTCTGGAGCTGGGACTGAAAGTTTCAGCCTTCTAATCAGGCCTAGAATCACTTGGAAACCAGCCCCCATCCTTAGCTGCTTTCCAAAAGTCATCTTATTTTCTCCCATTCTGAAGGCTGTCTTTTCACCTTGCTTATAGTTTCCTTTGTTGTGCAAAAGCTTTTAATTTTAATTAGGTCCCATTTGTTTATTCGTGTTTTTATTTCCAATATTCTGGGAGGTGGGTCATGGAGTATCCCGCTTTGGATTATAGCAGAGAGTGTTTTGCCTATGTTATCCTCTAGGAGTTTTATAGTTTCTGGTCTTATGCTTAGATCTTTAATCCATTTTGAGTTTATCTTTGTGTATGGTGTTAGAAAGTGATCTAGTTTCATTCTTTTACAAGTGGCTGTCCAGTTTCCCCAGCACCAGGTAAACTTCCAAACTCATTCTATGAGGCCTCCATCACCCTAATTCCAAAACCCAGCAAAGATGCCACAAAAAAAGAAAACTACAGGCCAATATCACTGATGAACTTAGATGCAAAAATCCTCAACAAAATTCTAGCAAATAGAATCCAACAACACATCAAAAAGATCATACATCATGATCAAGTAGGCTTTATCCCAGGGATGCGAGGATTCTTCAATATTCGTAAATCGATCAATGTAATACACCACATTAACAAATTGAAAAATAAAAATCACATGATTATCTCAATAGATGCAGAGAAAGCCTTTGACAAAATTCAACATCCATTTATGATAAAAACCCTCCAAAAAGTAGGAATAGAAGGAACATACCTCAACATAATAAAAGCTATATATGACAAACCCACAGCAAACATTATCCTCAATGGTGAAAAACTGGAAGCATTCCCCCTGAAATCAGGGACAAGACAAGGGTGCCCACTCTCACCACTACTATTCAACATAGTTTTGGAAGTTTGGGCCACAGCAATCAGAGCAGATAAAGAAATCAAAGGAATACAGATGGGAAAAGAAGAAGTAAAACTCTCTCTGTTTGCAGATGACATGATCCTCTATATTGAAAACCCTAAAGACTCTACGAGAAAATTACTAGAGCTAATCAGTGAATATAGCAAAGTTTCAGGATATAAAATCAACACACAGAAATCCCTGGCATTCCTATACACTAACAGTGAGAAATCAGAAAGAGAAATTAAGGAAACAATTCCATTCACCATCGAAACAAAAAGAATAAAATACTTAGGAGTATTTCTACCTAAAGAATCAAAAGACTTGTATATAGAAAACTATAGAACACTGATGAAAGAAATCAAGGAGGACACAAACAGATGGAGAAATGTACCGTGCTCATGGATTGGAAGAATCAATATAGTGAAAATGAGTATACTACCTAAAGCAATCTATAGATTCAATGCAATTCCTATCAAGCTACCAGAGGTCTTCTTCAAAGAATTAGAACAAATAATTTCTCAATTTGTATGGAAATACAAAAAACCTCGTATAGCCAAAGCAATCTTGAGAAAGAAGAATGGAACTGG